>VXCM01001168.1:0-127560 GCA_014773175.1 Lucifuga dentata | reverse complement strand
TGTGTGCGTGTGTGTGCGTGTGTGTGTGTGTGTGTCTCCATGCTACCCTGTGGCTCCTGCTGCAGCCTCCAACAGAGTAACTGGTGCTGCTCTGTGACCACATGGGTCTGAGGTGGTCTTGACATGTGCCAGTGTCCATCTAGCTAACAGCTGCTGGCTCTCACCTCCACCACAATCAAAACAACATTCAGATTGCCATAAAAATGTTAGTGCACCATCTATCCAGGCTGCAGAAAACCTCCACCGCAATGATTCATGTACTGCTCAGTCCTAAAATGTTTTAACAAGTAAATAGACAATATAATGGAGAGGCAATATAACCCTACTGGCAGTTCTTTTTTTTTTTTTTTTTTTTTTTTGGAGCCTTGGTAATATGGGGCTATGGTTTTTCTAGTAAACTATTATTTACTTTGATGTGGATGCAACATATTTCATAACAGTAAACAATTAAAATGAGTGTAACAGTACCTCTGCATATCTGTATAATCATAGGTGTCATTTACACTAGGGATGCTGGGGACATGTCCCCACCACTTTTTGAAATGGCCAATTTTGTCCCCATCACTTTTTAAAAGCATAATTTGTTAAAAATGTTCTGAAAAACAGCTTGCACCAAGAAATCTTAACTAACAAATTACAACATTTTGAGAAAGGTTTATTTGCACAATAAGAATACATACAATGCAAGAAGAAAAAAATCTGCTTTGTCCAAAAAAAGTAACGTAAAATTAAAAAAAAAAAAAAAAANAAAAAAAAAAAAAAAAAGGATTTGATGTGATGCATATGGATGACTGTTACTTGTGCGGCCGACGTTGTGCATTTTATGCTGTGTATTTTCATATTGTCGACTCTAGTAGCCTAAGCTATGCCCTTTTGATGTGCTGTTATGCTTTTTTTTTTCCTGCCATAAGTATCTACTCTGACCTCATACCAGTCCTCCTATTACATTACCTAAAACTGCATATGCTGAAGACTGTTTGAAAAATGTTTTTTAATCTAAACCCTTATGTCCCCACCACTTTTCAACACAAAGTGACACCCTTGTGATTAATGAAGCAGAGATGCAATCATTACCACATCAGAATGTCACACACCACCTTAGCCAGTCAGACCTCAGTCCAGAAACAAGCCAGAAACAAGCTCAGTCCAGAAACAAAGTCAATTTAACAGCCTCACCGTTAATCTCATCCTGAGATTTTGCACCCCTTCTGCTGCGTCGCCTGAAGAAGTTCGAAGCATCAGCCTCCTTCATGAAAATCTTCCTCAGTGGACCTACAATGTAAGCAGGTGAAGGCTGAGCCAACAAAAGACAGATAAAGAAAGGATTCTGTCTGCAGGAAGAATGGAAGGGATGTGGATGAAGCTCTTGCTCACCTTGTGGATCCTTAATGCCATCTTTGCCATCAGGCACAGCTGCAGTGTCTGACTCTGGAAACACTGGGTCAGAGGAAAAACATGAACAATTAAAACAAATCACCTACCAGATACTCCTGATGTAAGAATCCACATGCCAGATCCACTGACCCCAAATGTTACACTCACATGAAAGTACAAGGAGCACAGCAAGGAGGGCAAAGAGGGTTCCATGCATCCAAGACATCTTTAGCTGTGTCCAAACTGTGTGGTGGATACAAACAACTAGAAAGCCAGAGAGAGAGAAGTGAGAAAGACATCACATCATCTCACAGTGTGCCCTAAAGAGGTGGGGTGGAAGCTTAGAGGAAGGGCATCAGCTGGAATTTGAGGATTGTTGACTACTTGTCAGTGGAAGGAAGGAGTGACCCTGCAGATCTGATAAATGGCTGAATCCAGTGAGACATTGAAACACTGAAATAAGAAGGACCAGGTTACTGATTAAAAGCAACGTGTTGCTTAAGAAAGATGGAAAGATTTTTATTTTGACTTAGTTAGTCTATTTTCATTTTTCACTGAGTGCAGTACTTCGTTTTGTGGACTCCATATACGGATATAGACTGAACCATTTAAGCCTGTGAGGGCCTGTTTCTTTAGCTGTACACAGATGAGGAATCACACAGGAGCGGAATGTCCACTTCCCTGAATAATTACTACAGTTAGAGAGAGGGGATGACCAACAACACTAAATTTTCAAGAAAAACAAGTGATAGAACAACCAAGGCCCAGAGCAGGGGCAGGGTTTTTCTTGCCAAAATGTCTCCTTGCAGATGCAGCTGAAAGGGCCCCTCAACAAGGCTGCTCTCTCTGCTCTGCATAATGCTCTGCTGGAAAGTATGCAGCCCTAAGTTTGCCTCCGTTTTTTTCCCCACCTGAATCCTGGCTGTGCCCCAGAAAAGAGTGAATGTTTAAATTGTTGTTTGGGAAATCCAGGATGGAGAGATTGTTGCTCATGGAGTGAAAGAAAGTTGGAAGGGAGAGTTTGAGAATATTACTCAGGTAAAGGAGAAACGCACACGGGAGGAAGAAAATTAGGACTTATTTACAAAACAGAATACCAAGAATTGAAATGGGTCAGTAAACGCAGCATATGTTATGAGTTCTGAATGTTAGCAAAAGTCCGGTTGCGTTCACGTTGACTACCTTGGGCGTACAGGGCTCCGGTATTTTTTCCAGTAGGGGTCTCCGTGGAGCCACATTATTGTCTTTTTTGTTATATAGCTTCGAACGTTAGGTGGCGCTGTTTCCCCGCTGGCGTGGAGATGACCGGCCGCGGCGGCAGCGTCAGCAGGCAGGCAGAGAGCTCAGAACACCGCGGAGTCCCTCCATCGCCGCTCACGCTGCAATGGTCTCCGGCCGAAAAACCAAGCACGGCTCTTGTGTTTTATCCGGAGTGTAACTTTGAAACGTGAGCCGCCATGTTAGCCGCCACAAACCCGCGGATATAAGCGACAACGAGACACGAAAGCACCACTGACACCACAAAGAAGAAGCTGTGTGTTTTTTTTTCCACGAACCGAGGGAAAGACGGCATCCGGCCTGAGAAGAAGCTCCGAGGTCGGGGGCTCCAGTCGGAGCAACGCTCCTCGTTTCTGGTGAGTGTGATTTCGGTGTGGCTTAAATGAATTTACCACAGAGAAACAAACAGCCAGACGGCTTACCAGTTGCAGAAGAAACATTTTCACCATCCTACTTTGACACAAAATGGTTATAACAATGCGAGCAGTGTTTATTTCACCGTGGGGTTTGTTGTGTGAGGGAAGTCCTGTTCACCGGTGAATGGCTGCTGTTCATAAGCCGTATTAAACAAACAGATAGATGAATGGTGGAGTAACTTCCCACTAGTGTATTCTTCACTGCAACACGGTGTTTATTTATTTCTCCTCTCTGGAGTTCTTAGTTAAATATTTGTTGTGTTAGCTTTGTTTAAAACCCCAACCGTGGCACCGTATTGGATGGAGTTGGTTCAAAGGGAATTCTGGCGCTGTGCGTGTATAGTCATGCAAACTTGCCACCACAACATCCACTGACTCACATTTCAGCGATCTCTTGTCTTTCTGCTCCCAGTTTCCACAAATTGTAATTAAACCGTGCAAACTGCGCCAGGCTCTGAACACATGCAGTCAGTATTAACAGCTTTAAGCCATTTCAGCTGTTGCAGGCCACCAGCAGCAGGCAGGAGTCTGGAAACAGTTCCAGGATGACTACTGTAAATTCGAGGAATCCCATCCAAGAGGCAGCTTTCATGGAATTCCTCTGACTTCGTGTGAGTGTGTGTGGTGTAGAAAGTAGCGTTAAGTTAGCAGGATGTCCAAGAAGAAGACATCATTGTTCTGACAGGAGGTTTAGCTTGACTGGAGAAAGCAAGGTTGTGGGATTTCTCATAGTAAAATGATGAGGAAGTTCACTTTAAAGCACCATTGATGTGGTTATGCATCTATAGTCATATTAATTGTTGTCATCTTCACGTAGCATCATTTGTAGGGTAGAAAAGCCATTCACACATTTAGTGTTTACAGTTTTTTTTTTTTTTATGTATTGGCTGATGGCTGAGTGAAATAGCTGCCACTTTCTCTAATTTCCTCAAAGTTGGTTTCAGTTTCAAAAGCAGTAAGACCTCTCTTGCTTGATGTTTGTCTTCTAGTTTCAGGAAACGTATTGATTTTGTGCTCATATGGTGAGGATGGTGTACCAGTGTGTGTGTGTTGGTTTGACGTGGGGTCGTTCCCTTGGTGAAGGCCTTGGGGATGATGATGGCAGGGTAACCTGACCCGCTGTGAAGCAGCTGTAGCCACATGGAGCTGATCCCTAGAGTCCCAGCACAGATCAGATGATGGTCCAGTATGTGTATGAGTGTGTGTGTGTAAATGGGCATGCGAGCCGATGTCTTATGAGAATTTGTTTTTCTTTTCACAATGACAGAAAGCAGTTTTTCAAATCAAGCAATAGAATTTGGTGTGATTTTTTTTTTTTTTTAAATATATGTATATTTTGTGCTAGCTGCTCATGGATTTTGCAAGTGTGTGTTCTGTGTGTGTTCTGTGTGTGTGTGTGGTGAACTCATGTTTAAGTTGTAGGCCAAGACAGCCGGCTGAAGGTTAATGTGTCACCTCTCTCCGGGGAGCAGCTGCTATGTCCCAGGCACCGCTCCTGTCTATACTTAGCCACAAATACAAACTCTTCTTCTCTCTCGGCCACAATGACAGAAGAACTCCGGCATCCAGCCCCTCATATGCATGTTGCCCCAGTAGACAAATGCTCCTGCTGGCAAATTTGACCACTTCCACACCCTGTCTCTGAATGTGTGCTGAGGACTCCCTCGGGCATGGACCCAGCTGGGTCCATACCCTGTTTGATTGAGTGATGCAGTGACACTCACAGCACATACCTTGGCCGTCATCTGCAGTATCAATATCTGAAACAGGTGAGGGAAAAATATCGCCCCTTATCCCTGTCAACCTTGGCACAATTTGTAGGGGCCATCAGACTGCTTGTGTGTTCTTTATTTAGAAGCAGAAACACACATCTCTGCCCAAGCTAACATTATTACAGCCAGCGTAGCTATGCATATTTGAGATGCATTGAGGTCTTCATAATTAAATTCTTACTGGTTGTAAAAAAAAAAAAAAAACGTGTTAATGCCGTGTGTTAGGTTTTTTTTAAATTAACTTAATACTGAAAACCTTGGGCCTACTTTACCTAAGCCACAGTAGAATTTTCTAATTAGGGAATGACAAAGTAGAGCAGTGCTCAAAGGCTGAAATAAAAGTTGGATTTTTTTCTTAATAACTTAATCAATTTTCCATTTTATTTAGAACATAATCCATCTATTCATCATCCATACCCGCTTATCCTATGTAGGGTCACGGGGAGCTGGAGCCTATCCCAGTGTGGTTGTTGGGTGAGAGGCAGGTTCACCCTGGACAGATCAGCAGCCAATCACAGAGCTGACACATAGTGACAGATAAATTCATTCACACCTACGGTCAGTTTAGAGTTTCCACTCCACCTAACCTGCATGTCTTTGGAGGTGGGAGGAAACCAGAGCACCCGGAATAAACCTACGCAGACACGTGGAGAAGATGCAAAATCCACACAGAAGATGCAAAATCCACACAGAAAGGACCCAGTCGGATTCAAACCCAGGACCGTCTTGCTGTGAGGGCAACAGTGCTAACCACTAAGCCACCGTGCCGCCCCTAGAATGTAATCCTCTGTTGCATATTACTGTGAAAGATCAAGATCAAGAACCACAATAGAAACAAATGTTTTCCGTGTTTATCACAGATTTTTCGTCTTTATTTCCATACATCCACACTTTTTAAAAGAGGACAGAGGCAGAAAATCATGTCATTTATACCACAAGGTTTCATTTAAGTGCTGCTACATGTCTGGCATGCAGGTTGCCTGAAAATGCCACAAAGGTTACTGAACACTGTTTATGTTTCCAGTGTCACATAAGAACTGATATTCTGATAAACTCATGCTGTCATCTGCCCTTAGACAGCAAAGCTGATGTTTCCTTTTAACAGCTGTGAAGGACTGTCAGGACTTGTGAGGGTTGTTGGTGTGAAAGTGAGCAGACGGAGAGGGAGAGGCGCTCATTGTGGTCGTCTCTGATGGTGATGCTCTGCGCACAAATGAATGCCAGGTGACTTGACTGCAGCTAGGATCAGATGAGTCCATGCCTATTATCTTCATAATGAGCAAAAACAGGAGTGTGTAATAACCACAGTGCATTTTTATCCAGGAGAAATTAATTTGAGGGGAAAATGACTACATAAATAACTTCTCAATTGCTGTAAATGGCTTTAATTAATCTGTAAAATTGCACTTCAAGAATTTAAACCACAAAATTGGGTTTTGTTTTTTCAGAAAGATAACTACATTATTTTCAAGTTAAACCGGCTTTCAGCCTGTCAGATAACATCAGATCGTATCTGTTGATCTCAGCTCCCTGAGCTCAGCCCATCTGCAGGCTGATCTCACCATTCATGCTGGCCTTTTATCCCATTCATAAACAGAGTTATCATTATGAATTAGTTTTGTGTTGGAGCTCAGTGAAGGTATTGAAGGTATTTTGTGGTCTACTAATATATAAATTTTAGCAATCGCCATCATAATATATGTAGCAGTATATTAGTAGCAGTTGAGAAGATGTCGATTATCAATTCAGCGATAAAGACAAATTGTCATCAGGTACATTGTCAAGAAGGGCAAAGCCAAATGTCGTCTTCATAACACAGGCTTTTGATGCTTTTTTAACCATCTGAGAGAGAGGGAGGGAGGGAGACAGGGAGAGAGAGAGTGACAGACAGACAGAGTAGTGTTGCAGCCAAGTTACAAAAGCAAACAAAACAAATAAGGACTTTCAACATGCAGGTGAAAGACAAACTAAGTAGTATTAATAAATATAAAATATTAAGAAAAATTAGTAAACCGGGTTACAACTGAATGACAAGGACAAGGACCATACTGTTTAAATGAAGAATATACTGTACAGCCAATATTTAAAGAAAGAAAGAACATACTGTACAGTGCCTGGTGATCCTGTCCATTTATACTGAAGTGCAACAGATATGGTAAGGTGCTGCATTAACTCCAATAATTACAGTGTGAGAGTGTAATAATATGGTGATACAATAATAATAATAATGGTGATGATTATGATGGATGTGTGTGTGCGTGAGAAAGTGAGAGAATCACTGATCCATCATATTTTACAAAAAGGTTTAGTTCAGGATGTGACTCTGCTGCTGTTATCTGCAGGATTGAACTTGGTTGTCTTGGAGCAACCATCTGAATGCTGGCGATATTAGGTCACAGAGAAAAAGGAGTAGGCCTGTCACTCAGACGGTCATAACCTTAGCAACAGTGTTAATTAGCCAGTGTTGAATCTTACTGTCACTGAGATCTGAGGCTGTGCATCACTTGTCTGGCATCCTGTGGCCACAAGGTCTGGCAAAGGTGTCTGTTGTCGTATTTCCTTTACACACACATATAAACGTGGAGCTGAATAGTGTCAACACCATTCAGCTCCATGGACACGGCGACATGTGTGGTGAGTGTGAAAGCAGGGTGAGGACAGAATTTGCAACGGTATGGATGGACCAGAGGAAGGGAGATGAAAATGTGACTTTCTACATACCTGTCCTCAGTGGATCTGTGTCTTACTGGTGAGTTCAGACAGATTTAAAGGACCATACTGGCCATTTTGCATGTTTGAGCCTAATAGATTCAATTTTCATACATGTAATGTTAGTAATGTTTTCGTACATGTAACGTTAGTGACAATCATTTGCCAAAGCATGCTACTGGAATGGTGAATTAAAAAATTTTTTTTCCTACCTTCCAGGCTGCCATTGGTTTCGGTTCATTCTGGTACACTATTAAAATCAACTTGTTGATACTTGAAACGTTCTTAGGATAGGTAATCCNTTTTTTTTTTTTTTTTTTTTGAAGTTACGTAATATTAGCATTTAAGCGCAATAAAAAGTGTGGAGAGATCTGAAAATGTTTCCTAGTGGTGCATTGAAGTGCTGTAGTGAAGACTTGACAACAGGAAGCATTTATTCCAAGAACGTTTCAAGTATCAACAAGGTTCAAACATGCAAAATGGCAATATGGTCCTTTAATGTTGAAGTTTTAGCCAAAGCGGCATCATTCTGAGAAAAACACGCCAGGCTGTCACGCTCAGCACTCCTCAGGCTCAGTGTCGCTCCACACAGCAGCGTCTATGGAAGAAGCACACTTTTTATAGTGCACAATGCCGGCTTTATAGAAAGTCCACATAATGGAGCCAGCTCCTTCACTCATGTCCTCATTGTCTTGGCTGGGATGAGAAAAGGCTGCTCTTTAGAGAAGCAGTGCTGAGCTCATCTGTGAATTATGCCAACATCACGCTTGTACTCTGTGCTCTCTCTCTCTCTCTCTGTCTCCTGGAACCCTCATTCACAGAAGAATCAGAGACCAGAGGGGTGGAGTGGCAGGCATTTTCTGGGGCCCTCTTTCTGAAAAATACAATGACGTAGAGGGTTTTCTGAACTCTGTAAAGGTCATAGGGAGGTTATGACCATCCTTTTCCTGTGTCTGTGGGTGGTTCAGTTAGCGATAACCCTGTGGCAGTGATTTTTTTTTTTTTTTTTANTTTTTTTTTTTTTTTTAATTAATTAATTTATTTGACAGTAAGACACATAGAAAAAGATGAATCTCAAACGTCAAGGATGACACAAAAAGTCCAAGACTTGTTTCCGTTGTGGTCCTTCCCACCCTGTGGCAGTGATGGTTACTGTTATGTACATCTAGCAGAAGTGGGGTGGTCCCACAGGCTGTGACTTCTGCAGTGATGGGTGGGCAGCAGACTGCTAGCCTGTGATTGCAGCACTGCCGGTGGGGGTGGGGGTCGCTTATCCTTTTAGTAGTGCACTGTTTATCATCATCACAGCGTTGTTTGCTCAGAGATACAGCAGGAAAAGGACAGACTCTATAAGAAGCATATGTCTGTTGTCACCACATTAGCATCCATATGCTTCAACCTCCCTCTTCCCCTCTCCCATTTCCTCTGCCTCCCCTGCAGCCCCCCACCCCATCTCCATCTCCCTCTTACTATATTTTCCAGGAAAACTGATGTGGAAAATTTTGCATACAACTGGAGACATCTGAATTTGTCTATCAGGTAAATCTCATGGTGGGCATTGATGGAAGCTTTACAGGATGGTGGTGGGTGGGGCAATAGTGATAGGTTTTGGGGCACTATATGGTGCATGCAGTCTCCTGCTGTGCTCTGCGTTTTCAATATGGAAAATGCAGCGGGGTTTCCATGGCAACAAATCCTGATTCAGTGTAGCGCTGGGACCTCTCCACCTCCCCCCCCCCCCCCCCNCCCCCCCCCCCAGCCATCACCTAGCAGATCTGGAGCTCAGACCTCAGACCAGCTTACGTAGGGCAGCAGGGATAAGGCTAGAAACAGGGATCACATCCAAAGCTTAACACTTGATCCCAGAACAACAACAACAACACCGTCTTTCTGCTGCTGCCTTCATTAAACACTCAGTAACTGATGTGTCCATACAGACGATGATCAGTGCTGACATGCTGGTTAGCGTTATTTATATGTTTATATGCAGAATATCACTGTCATTTGACATCATCGCTGACAGAATGTTCTGAACAGAGAATCAAAATGTCACAGATAGTATAAAAAGATTTTAGATTATTCTGATAGGAACTTATCCAGCTATTGCAAACATTTTTGTTATGGGTGTCCAGCTACACCCACATATTCATGTGATAGAGGGACCACAGCAGGAGTGGGTGTGCCACAGTGATGTGGAGACAGAGTGCTGGGTAGCGCTGGAGTTGATGTCTGAGGCAGAACTGACTGATATCTAGCTGATATGACAGTTGAATTGATGTTGTACCTAATCCCTGTTATTGGAGTAATGAAGCTGTTTATCGCTAAATACAAGGCTAGGAAGCATAAGAACTGTAGAATGAAAGCTGCACAAAGCAAGCTTATTATGTGAAAGTAAGTTTTTATATAGTCTAAGTCATAGAGTGGGGCTGTCGTCTTCAAGAATGTCCCGTCTCTCCTACATGTGAGCCTTCTTTGTCAAAATAAAATTGTGGCTTTGGATATTTACACTTGTCCACACACAAATGTCAAGTCAAAAGGCACTTGTCACAGGTCATTGCTATATTCCCAGGGTCCTGTTTTCCCCAGCTCTATATGGCACAATAGAGCACAGTATAGGTGAGGGTTATTCTGTTGACACGCACTTAATGTTAACACACATTAAGTGTGTTAACAGACATTGAACTGGGGAGCATAGGACCCTGGGAACATAGATACACTCCCTTACTGTACGGAGTACACATTATACAATTTTAGAGTGTTGAAGATATTAAGTGGGTATTGGGCATTGAATTTTTCAAACAGCGACTTCTCTGTTAAATTGGACCTGTGAACATTTGATGTTTACTTGTGTATCTGAAATGCTAATGAGCTTCAATTTGCATAATATTTCAAATTTCCATCATTTTATCCATGTGCCAAATTCAGACAGCACATCAGACACTAGTATTCCCAGTTTATGCAGCTCATCTAATAGTTTTTACATTTCAATCAGAAGACTAAGGGTGGAATTCATAAAAAAGGGCTTTAAAGTTATTGAAGATTTGGCAGCTATTTGGGCTATTTTTCCATCCTCAACATTTTTTTAAACAGACATTAGAGGGCTATTTAGGTGAAATCAGAGAAAGTGAAAGAAAGGAAGGACAGGCTCAAAATGCCATCCAAACTAATTAAAATAATTAGTTTAACTAAAATAACTAACTAAACTAAATTAACTAAACTAACTAAATAAACGAATTAAAATAATTTGGTAACAAGCTACCGCTTGTTACCAAATTATTAGGTTCATGAAAATCAGCTTTTTTTTGGTCCAGAGGACCCGTGACTTTTTCACCACTTTTGTTTCCAAAACCCAACCCTGTGGAGCAGGGTCGGGTTTTGGAAACAAGGCAGTGGATTGAAACTTTACCACTGTTTGGCAGCAGTTATGTGAATGAGCTATTGCATCTCTGGATTGAATTCAGGTCATGACTAACTAAGACAAAAGGCAGTCATGGAGGGAGTAGGTGACGGGCATCGGGCCCTGGGGGGCTGAACGGCTCCTGTGGTTTCATGTCTGATTTACTCATCAGCGTGGCACACACACATGTCCAGATTTGCACAAAAGTAGTAGAACCCTGATCTCCACGGTGAGGCTACAGGGGGAGGCTGCTTTGCCAAACACTCCCAAATGTCATCTCTCTTTCTTTTTATATTTTTTCTCTTTTTTTGTATTGTCTCACTCATTCTCTCTCTCTCTCTCTCTCTCTCTCTCTCTCTCTCTCTCTCTCTCTCTATCTATCTATCTCTCAGTCAGTCACCCTCACAGGCACAAATGCAGATGGAATGCGAGATGCGGACCAGATATGGCCCATGCTAGTCCTGGTCCATTCAGCATCAAATCCCCTGGTTTAGGATTTGCTTTTACTGTCTGCTGAGGCAGGGACGGAATTCCAAACTCATATGCAGGAATCTGTCACCAACTTGTCATGTTTTCCCAGGAATGGAATGTAACAGAATGTTTCTGAATGAGCTGACTCATAATTAGCGTCAGCGTGCTGATTGGTCCGTGTCATTGTTTGCCAGTTGGGTCCCTTGTGATCTAAACGTGTCTTTTGTTTCTATTGCTTCTTGATGTGGGATTAGGAACATGGCTGCCACCAGATTAAATGTATGGTTTATTTTCAGTTAAAGGCAGTTTGTATTGGTGATTTATTAAGGGACATGTTAAGGCCTGAATCAGCCTGATGACTCTCAGATCATGGTAGTAGACTCACACTCACGTGTATACACTCACAACTACAGCCTGTAGTTGTGTAACGTGTTTACACTTTCTGTATATGCAGAGCTTCCGGTTCATATACCCTACATGTGTCAAATTCAAGGCCCACGGGCCACATCCAATTATATCTGGCCCGCAAAATATCTAATTTCTATAACTGGCCTGCCGGTATATAGCACGCACATCATGGATAGTACAAATCCCAGAATGCACTGCAACAGCCACTGCATCAATCAACACCTGCAAGCACCAGCTCCCCTCCCCTCTGTGCCCGTCTACTCATTTTTAATGAACTTTAAGCTAACCCGCAGAAGAAATGGCCAAACAACAGACTCTGAAAACAGGCTTTTAACACAGGTGGGAGTTAGAGAACCTGTTTACTCCATTTGGGGTAAACTGTTTGCCTTGTTTGCGGAGCTGATGTGGTCGTAATTAAAGAATACAACATAATAAGGCATAATCACATTTAAAATATTATTCTCATTTTGCTTTTTGGTGGTGTTCATGAAAAACAATGAGTGATTTTTAGATTTTCCTTGAGAAAAATTACAGTTTTCTGGCTATTTTTGATTGCCTGTGATAAAACTTTTTCATTGGAAATGAATCAGTGAAACACTGCTGATAGAGAGGAAGACATAAAAAAAATGAAGTTCATATTACTGTATGAATAATTTGTCATAACCTCTGATGAAAATGAGGCCAATTTAAGTCTGTTTTCAATAAAGATTGACCCTGTTTGGCCCTCGACTTGGACACAATTTTTAATTTTTGGCCCTCTCTGTGATTGAGTTTAACACCCCTGATACACCCGTACAATCTACCGCAGTACGAAAATCCTATCTCTGTTACACTCATGTTTTATGTTGAATAACTTGTATGGTAACTGTTTGGGCTGCGGTAACCCAATATAATATGTTGAAGAGTGTTTCTAATATTTTGCCCCTTTTATAAAATTGTAATTCCTCAGGCCTCCTCTTCCCGAGAGCTCCATGGAGAAGATGAAACGGTTCAAACGACGTCTCTCTCAAACGCTACGAGGCAGCCACACCATCGACGAGTCGCTGTCCGAGTTGGCTGAGCAGATGACCATTGAGGAGAATGGCCTGAAGGACAGCGGTGAGTCACAGCAGCGGTTTGTGAACGACAGTCTCCATCAAGTATGGTCAGCCTGTCCAAGAGTCTATTTGCTTGACGGTAAACACTCCATGTGGTTTGTTACATCATTCGCTTGGATCCTGCTGAAAGTTGTGGCCTTCTGGGCATCGTAATAAAAGCCGAGTCGCGTAGTAGCTTATCTCTCTGCAGATACTCACAGAATCTGCAGCAAGCGAGAGAGGGAGTGACATGCCTTGGTGTGCTACCACAGCGTTGCTATGGTGCTTGGGGTCTGGAAACATTCTGGAGTTTCCATGACATTGCCACAGCGACTTGGATGACTTGGTGAAACTAGCGAGGCATCTCGATGTATTTTCTACACTTTTTTTTGTTTTGCATCTTTGAGCTCTTTTCTTTATTCGCCTCTCGGTTTCAGCCCCTCTTCTTTCAAGCGTCTCCACAGCTTTTCCTCTCTGGTCTTTTCTCTAGTTTTTCTTTTATTCCTATTCTGTCAATCAATCAGATCGCCCAAGTTTCTCCCCAACTACCTACCCCCCCCAACCTCCCTCTGCTGTGAGAACTAACTGAGCTTTGTAAACAGCTTTTTGTCTAGTGATTAACAGCAGGGTTTGGTCTGAGGGTTCTGTTCTTGGTGAGCAGGGATACAGTAGCGTATTCTGTCTGTTTGGCGTGTGTGTGTGTGTGTGTCTAACACTAAGCAGGGTAGAGAGGAGACAGCATGGAGTAGCCAGATGAGATGTGATCTAAACCCTGTGATCTGGTCCTGATCTGATTACGTAACACAGCAGCGGCAGCAATCGCTGCAGAGAGATAAGGGGGAGGTGGCAACAGGATGAGGATTTTACACTGTTTTGATATTAAATCTCGAAAATACTTTGTGCCTGTTTTATATGGAATACCGATTTGTCCAAAAAATATATACAACATATTATACAAAATATACAACTGTAAAGAAATTGTGAAATACAGTGGAGATCACACTGAATGCTCTCTGTTCTCTACTTTTGACATCCCAGCTGGAAAACTGAAATAGATTTTTTTATAGTTCAACAAGACATGGACTCAAACTGGAAGAAGCAGCTTCAATCTTGTTTATGGAAGCAAGATCCTATTCTGGAAAACTGAGAATTGATTGAGTCTGGCATTTGGAATTTGGACCAATCAGTGAGCTATGGAGAGGGCTTTAAATGATCATGTGACTTGCTATCTCTCAAAACTATCCAGTCTGTTAATTAATTTAATGAGTTTTTGTAGATATAAAGTACCTAGAGGCCAGGAGTTTGAGGCCACCCCCAGATTAAAACAAAAATCATCAGTACAGTTTGTTTTACAATTTATTGCACAGGAAATGACAAAAATGCATAAAATAAGTGTAACTAATTAGTTTTCAAGAAGCATTTGTCAACAAGAGCACATTATGTAGCACTGTGGCTTAAGAATTGATTTTTTAATGAAGGCAGGTCCAGTCTGTATTAGTGTACTGGCACTCCAGTTGTGTTCCAACTCCCTTGCTGATGTGTTTTAACATTCTATTCAATAACCTGCTGTCTGCCTTCTCCCACACCATTTTGGATTAACTTGCTACACAGTCTGGTCATGCTATTGCTCTGCAACCACCTCCATGTATGGGGGGGGGAAGGAATCAGGAGACTTGGTCCAAGTTAAAGGAATTATGGAGAAAGAGAATTACCATTCCATCCTTCAAAGATACACGATTCCATCCAGTTTACGAATTATTGGAAATTTCATTCTTCAACAGGACAATGATCCAAAACATGCATCAAAATCAAGCCAAAATTACGTCCATTCAAAAGAGAAGCAAAAGGATTTGAGAATTATAACTTGGCCAGAGGCGGTTACTTTGATGAAACCAAAGTCTGAGCCTGAAATGACTTCAAAGTGCTTTTATTTTGACAAATTCTTCTTAAAAACTAATTAGTGACATTTATTTTATGTATTTTTCTCATTTTCTGTGCAATGAATTTGATTTATTGCACAGGAAATGATTTTTTTTTTTTTTTTTTTTAAATCTGGGGGTGGCCTCAAACTTCTGGCCTGTAGTGTAGGATTGTGCAGCATCTTATTTTATTTTGCTGGATTGTTTAGTTTCCAGGAACTCGCCATGATTTCCAGCATGAATGTCAGCAGTGAAGACCAGTGACAGCAGAGTGATTCATCCAATCAGTTTTAGGAAGAAAGAGTGAACTAATCTACAAATGGTGACTGAAGGCAACCTGAGGCCGTGGTGACATAAATCTACAGAGTCATCACACAGATGACACAAAAAGCTGAGCAAATCTTAGTCAATGTGTTAGCAAGTGTGGGTATGTCACACAGTTCATTTCATGTTTTTGTCTGGCCCACCATGTATCTTGCTTGGGCCTAGGACAAGATTGATATCCATGCCAAGAGTTTACAGGTGGCAAGAGAGGGTAAACCTTTGACTTTGCTGCATGTGGCGAACCAAACCTTTTTCATTAACAGGGAACATTAAGTTTTTTTGGATCGCTCTCTGTCAAGAAAAATATGGAAAAGGAGTTAGAGGGCCTGGC
The DNA here is from genome assembly GCA_014773175.1 of Lucifuga dentata. Lineage (NCBI taxonomy): Eukaryota > Metazoa > Chordata > Actinopteri > Ophidiiformes > Bythitidae > Lucifuga > Lucifuga dentata. Next base: position 112,085 of record VXCM01001168.1, on the reverse strand, counting down.
CGGGGACAGAGAAGTGTGGGCCGATCTGCTTAGTCTGCTGCCACCACGACCCGGACCCAGATGAGCGGAGGATAATGGATGGAAGTTACAGTTTTATTTGATTCCCATATATTAAATAAAGTATATAGATAGAGAGAATATAAAAAATGTATGATCATATTCGGCAAAAAATATCCTAGTAAACTATTTGACAGCAAGAGGGCCTTCTTGGACCCCTTTGGTCCAGGGCCCGGGACATCTGCCCCTCCTTGTCGGTGGCCCTGCATGGAGTAGAACTGCTTCCTCCCACCTCCAAAGACATGCAGGTCAGGTGAATTGGAAACTCTAAATTGCCCATAGGTACGAATGTAGGTGTGAATGAGTGTGTCTGTCTCTATGTGTCAGCCCTGCGATAGACTGGTGATCTGTCCAGGGTGTACCCCTTAACAGGACAAATAAGTATAGAAAATGGATGGATGGATCTTTATTAAAAAACAAATCCAGACCAAATGAACTGAACTGCAAGTATGACAACAGACTATTTTTCCATAAAGTCACAAATGCAATGATTTTCATGATGTTGAAGCTTTATTTACTTTATAATGTTACTTGATGGAATAATGTAGGCTAGTTATCACAGCAAGCTATATTTTCATGTTGATTCAGGATCCTAAACTGTTAAAGAAGTTTACTAGTAGAGACAACATCTCAGTGTTACCACAGAAGAATGAATTCATCTTTCTTTGTACTTCCATTGTTGTTTGCATGTTACATAATCATATGTGGACAGATTAGACATTGTTTTGACTTTCCATTTTTCTCTCCATTTTCTTCACCCCATTTTTTCTGGATGTGACTGATGTTTATTGCTCTCTCTCTGTCCTTCTGTTCGCCACTTTCACGGCACTGTGCTTTTTTGTTTCTGCTCCTCTCAGAATGGGATAAAAATATGAGTTAAGTATGAAGACTATATATCTTGCTAAAGTCTTCAGTATGAAGACTACATATCTTGCTAAAGTCCGTTTTAGGCTGCACACACAGTTTTGGATTTTGTAATCATTCAGTGTGTGAATCACAGCAGTTTTAGTGCATAAACTATGAAACTGACATGTTGCTTATCTTATCTGCTTATCTTATCTGCATGCTTATCTATACAGAAGCAGATAAAAAGAAAAACCTCTTATGTAAGAATAATGATGATTTTATGTTTTTCTGGCATTTTGCTTTGTAGCTAGTCTTGAATAGTGAGTGCAAAGCAAACAGAAAGCAACTTATTTTGCTGCAAAAGATGTGATCATATGCTGAATTGCCTACAGAGCGACATTAAGCATAAAACATAGAAAACATCTTTTTTTTTTTTTTTTTTTNTTTTTTTTTTTTTTTTTTTTAATTTTTTGTCTGTGTTTACACCTGCAGAGCCCATTGTGAGGAACGGACGACCTCCAACGGCCCACAGCGTTCACTCCTTCCTTCACCAATACACGGGCTCCTTTAAAAAGCCACCACTGCGACGGCCTCAGAGTGTCATCGGGGGAGGACTGGGNTACACGGGCTCCTTTAAAAAGCCACCACTGCGACGGCCTCAGAGTGTCATCGGGGGAGGACTGGGCTCTCTCATGCCTCGCAACTGCAGTCGACTCGGTGAGACACACACACACACACACACACACACACACTCCCCACAGCCTCACAGGGGCCATGGTCACGTTTCATATTTGTCTTTCCTCTGGCTTGGAACAGATTTTGTGCAGCAGATATGTTTTGTGCCAGCAAGCACAAAAAGTGACTTTATTAGACGCCACGGGTTATCTGTCCAAAACTGGATTTGAAGTCAATAGATTTAGCTTCTTTTATCAATAAATGTAGCAATTTTACTGAGTCAGCAGGCACATTATCTGAGAAACACATAATCACCCAAAAGACGAACTGGATGTCAGCATAAGCGCACACATATCAGTTCAGTCGCCCAGTGTTACATTCAGCCACACAGTTAACCATTTGTTAAAACTTGTGATTGAAAGTAGTATCTTTGGACAGTTCAGCAAAACCAACAGCTTGGATTCACAACCTGATACAATATTTAATGTTCCCTAAAGTACAAATAAAGCTTGGGGGAAATGGCAATGAACTTTATCTTTATGAATCCTGAGTTTGTTTTGGCATGAGAAAGTGAAATGTATGGTTGTGTCTTGTGATGCCCTGAGGCAGTGAAATTAAAAAAAAAAGGCAACCAATCAAACTCATCACACCTAAAACACTTTTGTGTCGCACTGCTGCTCAACTCAGCCAAGAGCCAGGGCTCGATAAAAACAGACGGCCAGCAAAAGTGTCCACGATACCATTGCTCTTTGCTCTCTGGCTCCATCTGTCAAAACCACCACCTCACCCTCTTTTTCTCTGTCACATCCTTATCTGCCTCTTCTGTAGACATTGTCCATGAGAACCTGAAGATGGGGTCAGACGGGGAGAGTGACCAGGCGTCAGGGACTTCCTCTGATGAGGTGCAGTCTCCCACAGGTGTTTGTCTGAGGAACAGAGGGAACAGACGTATCTCAGCGGAGGTGAGAGCTCCATGTCTGTGTTTTCAGACTTACACAGCCTTTCTGTTTTTTGAGTTGATGATGACAAGTTGGTCGTTTCAGTAAGTTGCTGTTATGAACGGTGTGCATTTAATCAGACGTACTTGAATTTATGCTTTGCCACTGATTAATTCACCGTCAAGTGACCATGTGACAATTGATTTTTTTTTTTCTGCAGGAAGTGTTCTGCTGTTTCACTGCAGGCGAATTCTCATAACTTGTCAATAACCTGTGGAAGTCTTTAGCAGCCTACATATTCTCAGCAGGACACACACACGCACACACACAAAGAAAATCACGGGCAGCCAGATTTTGACATTCCTTTTTGTGTTTGTAAAATGTCAGCACATTATGAAAACAGTTCATGCTGTCGCGAGACAAATTTTATTTCCTTTGATGTTGTCTAGATGACATTTTAATCGTGGGTGTATGATTGTGCAGAAACTGTATTAAATACACTGCATCAGATCATTGAATTGAAATAACGGAGATCAACAGCAAGCAAATATAAAGATAAAATGATCAAAAGTTGATGCTCAGTTTGCTTTAGCGGAGCAATTGGGAAGAGTGACATGCACACACGGAGGAACCATCAGGAGTGAACACTATCTCACTCATAGAACACAAGGCCATGTGCAGTAAGAGTAAATGCTTTAGTTTAGTTAGAATTTTAAAGGACCGTACCACCCATTTTGCATGTTTAAGCCTAATATATTCAATTTTTATACACATAAGGTTACTGACAATCATTTCCCAAAGGATAAAACTGTATTTCAGCTTTCCTGATATTTTGCAAAATTGCTTAATCTTTCAAAATCAAATATTCAACAAATACACCCACGTTAAAAATCAATGTTTCACCTGCTAATAGTTACACAAAATTATGAAGTCACGGTCGTTAAAATTTTTCGATAAATTCAAGTCTTCTTTTGGGACTACTGTATATTCCCCGGTGAACCATACATACTGTCATACAGTGACATGCATTCACTTCACGCTTTTAATTGTGCTTTAACGCTAAAATTAGGAAACTTCGAAAAAACCTGAATGTATGTGTTATTCCTGATAATGGATTACCTATCCCAAGAACGTTTCAAGTATCAAGAAGTTGATTTTAATAGCATACCAGAATGANATGGATTACCTATCCCAAGAACGTTTCAAGTATCAAGAAGTTGATTTTAATAGCATACCAGAATGAAGTGAAACTAATAGCGGTGTGGAAGGTAGGAAAAAAGTGTTTTAACTCACTGTTCTAGTAGTATGCTTTGGGAAATGGTTGTCAGTAACCTTACGTGTATGAAAATTGAATATATTAGGCTCAAACATGCAAAATGGATGGTATGGTCCTTTAAGAGAGGTTGAAGGAAGCATGTCTTTGCTTTAAAACTAATAAATGCAAATAAATACAGGCTGTATTGTAAGATATGTTTAAAAATTTTACATATAATTCATACATCATGACAAAAGAAAGATGCTGTTTCTGTTCTCAGAACCTTAATACCAGAAATGTAATAACTTGAAAAATGTATATAAAACAATTAAAGAAAGAGCACAGTTGTTTTACAGTAGTGCACATCCTGAATGTGTTTCTCTGGTTTTTACTCTGCTGTGTGGTTGTTGATTACATCAGCAAAATCAACCACATGCTCCACTCTACCTGCTGGGGCTTTTGATTGAAGAACCTCCCAACCATGTTATTTGCTGCTTTGATTGCAGGATTCTGCAGATTTGCCTGCAGCTCCCAGCGGCTACATTGACAAACTGAGCACACGGGAAAAAAACAACAACAACAACAACAACAAAAAAAAAAAACTATAAAATGAGCAGTTAAGCAGCTTACTGCATACGCATACCGACACGACACACTGCATCTTGCTGTGTTGCGAGCAAGTAAAGCACGCCACACTTCCTGTGACTGTTTCACATCAGATTAAGCAGAAAGACACACGTATAGATACACACATACACAGTTTCTTTCTCCCGATCCAACAAACACTCCATGTATTGTTTGTGTCGGCAGCATGAATGACCATGGGCTTGTTGCTGATGGAGTGTTCAACAGTGAAATCAGTGTTTGTCTCCATTTTTTTTTGCCTTTGGCAGTTTATCACGCCCCATGTGATACGGCCAGAGGACAAAGAAGTAATAGAAAGTAGGGGAGGAGAGGAAGAAGGAAGTGGAGGAGGAGGAAGAGTGAGGAAATGTCTTTTCAGGTAGTCCCTCTGTTGTTTGAGAGGACCCTGGGCTGTTTTGGGATTACATATAAACAAGGATTACAGTAATACGCTCCAGATGGGGCAATGTTGTAGCAGATTAGAACGAGTTGATTGGAGAACTGGCCGGGGGTTCAAAGGTCAGGTGATAGAAGCCGTCACTTGTTCTGGGGGTAAAACAATGAAACCTGGTTCAACACAGAGACCGGTAGACCTGAATAATGTCATTGAAAAATGCTGATTCGTTGATACAGATACACAACATGTTATGAAGTTTGCCATGTGACTAAATGGTTCAGCTGTAAGAGGCTTCACAGGCAAAACGCAGCGTCATTGTCACATTTTGAGTAAAATGCCAAGCAGGAGATCATTCGTTCAGTTACAGATTTATCAATGAGCTTGATGTTGAAATGTGGAAAGTTCAAAGTTGACTGTGTGCTGGAGGGGGTGAGGGAGTGGGAGTTAGGACTGTCAGCAGAGTTACTAAATGTCCAGTGTTAACTCACGTGGCCTGCAAGTAGATTCAGCTCAAGAGGGGGCAGATTAACATTAATCTAACATAGAGGAAATGCACGGTGGGAAGAATCCAGGCAGTGAGCGTGTGTGTTTGATTTTATGTAACGAGCCATTAGAATCATGCTTTAGTACTTTGCTGCTTAAGAATTTATCCTGAATTTACCCTTCTTAAAGGACTTCACAGGCACCCTTAACTATTTACTATTACTCTGTTACTCTGCAGGCACATGCTACTGCACATGTTTATGCGCGCACACACAAACACGCACAGGGTTTCTGCCATTTTAATTTAAATAAGTTTATTCAGAGCTCACACTGCTTGCTTAAGGTTTACTTTATTTGTCCGGGATTTTACATGGTGTTTTTAACCTGTGTTTTTCTGTGTGTGTAGGACCTAAACAAGCGCCTGTCTCTGCCAGCTGACATTAGGATACCTGACGGTTACCTGGAGAAGCTGCAGCTGAGCAGCCCGCCCTTTGACCAGCCTCTGAGCCGACGGTCCCGCAGAGCATCCCTGGTGAGATGGATAAGGAGAGGGAGAGACTGGCTGATGATGGGGAGGAAAGAAAATCAGAAAAACAAAAGAGAGAAGAGAAATGGTTGATGAAAAAGAGAAAGCAGAGAAGGGAAATCTGGAGGCTTTGGCAAGCATCCATTCTGTTGAAATGTTCAAAACACCAAATCCCTGCCAGCCTTATATACTTTATATTTTTGTTATCCTTGAGGGCTACAACCATTTATTATTTTCATAAATGATTAATCTATGAATTTGTTTTCAATTAATGGATTAATCCTTTACTGTATAAAATACCAGAAAATAAGATAAATACTCATCACACAAGTTCTCAAAGCCCAGAATCAACAAATTGCTTTTTTTTTTTTGTCTGAACAACAGCTAAAAAAACAAAAACCACCCAAAGTATTTAAAGTAGTCTGACATTATACCTTAATATAAAAATCAAACTAACTCCTTTGAAGAGCAATCCTTGTTAGAGCGAACTATTGATGTGTTGCGTACTTAATATGTACTCAATATGCTGCAGAGTTCTCTTGCAGAGCACAAGCAAATATGATTTTAATTGCCAGTACTTCAAAAACGAACTAAGGTAAGAGTATTTGAGTAAATGTACTTCATTACTGCCCACTTCTGAGAGAGTGGAACAGTGACCTGCGAATGAGTAGCAGGAGATTCAGGCAGAATGAGAGAGAAATGGAAAGGTAGGTAGGGAGGAGCTGCAAAATGATAAAGATAGCAGTGAGAGAGAGAGTTATGTTTTATTTAAAGGCAGCAAGAAGGAGAAGTGAGAGCTCACGATTCGCCCTTCGATGTCTAATCTCATCCTCTCAGCCTCCTGTCATGTGTTTACATGGCACCTCAGCATTCACTTTGTCTGCAGCCTTGAATAATTGGCTTGCAGCTTTACCATGAATGCGCATCTGTGGAAAGCCGAACAGAGAAGTCTGAATGCTCTGCTTTACCTGCGCACACGCTGCCCTCTATCAAATGTGCACACAGGCACAGTTAAAAGCCAAAAGCTAATTGTTCTCTGTCACTTGAGATCAGCTGTGATGGTTGTTGGGGGATATGACCTCAATACATTCCCCTTCTATTCCTGCACGGCTGTCGTGAGGATTTCATGCGGCGTCTGTAAGCTTGTCACTGCTAATAAAAACACTTGCCTCATTAATTCTTTGTCCTTTTCTCTCCTCCAGTCAGAAATTGGATTTGGGAAGCTGGAGACCTACATTAAACTGGACAAACTGGGGGAGGTACGTGAGTGTGTGTGTGTGTGTGTGTGTTTACTGTTTCCTTTCAGCAGTCGTCCAGGTGCTGTAGTTCTCATAGCTGGTGATGTCACCGGTGCAGAGTAGATGCAGAACTCACCGAGATACATCTTAAACCTTTATGTCAGCTCTTCCTCTTCCTGTTCTGCAGGGCACATACGCTACAGTCTTCAAGGGGAGGAGTAAGCTGACAGATAACCTTGTGGCCCTGAAGGAGATCAGGCTTGAGCACGAGGAGGGAGCACCATGTACTGCTATTCGAGAAGGTATGAATAATGTGGGTGAGGGTTTTTTTTTGTGTGTTTAGCAGCTTTCTGGTCCCTTTCAATCATTATGTATACATCCACTCAGAGCATGGCATGCAGTGGGGTGAGTTAGGAGTGAGATACTGATGATGACATGATGGACAACAGGTTCTCCTATTTAGAAATCCCTGCATGGGGTGCTGATGCAGGAGTAAAAGTGCTTATTTACTGTCGCAGGTTCAGTCCCCAGCAGTTGTGCCGCCCCATCACACACATTTGTCAGCACGTGGTCGTCTACATTCTGTCAAGACCTACAGTGTAGTATGGACAAAGGACTGTGGTACGAGGGAAATTGGACGTACCAAATTGGAAGGAAAAACAAGAGAACACAGTGAAAACAATAAATAAGCCAAGGCTCAGAAAAACAAATAATGGCCAACTGAAGTCTGGACTGAGACTCACATTGAAGTGTCTGTAGGAGACACACTAGAGAAACTTAACAGCAAAACATCAATCATGCTATAACATTACATGATTGGAATAAGATTACTTTTCTCTGAACCAAAATCTGGTTGGGTTTACTGGTTGGCAAAACTAATGTTGTTTATAAGTGGGGTCAGATACAGCGGAGTCCAAAAGTCTGAAACCACTGTGCAAATGCTTCAATTTTGCATTCTTTTTGAATTTAATACAAGATTTTTCATTACAAATGATAATATCATCATAACAATTTGAGTGAAATGTTGAATCTTTGAAAAATGTACATGAATTTCAGAATATCTTAGTATTTGGTATGCCCCCCTTTTGCTTTAATGACAGCATGCACTCCAGCTGGCATGGACTCTCTAAGTTTGTGCAAAACCTGATGACTCAAGTTATCCCAGCATGATTTGACAATGTTCCAAAGAACTTCTTGTGATGTCAGACTTTCTGATTATTTCCAGATTTACATGGAAAATATCACAGATTTTTGATGTGGTCTCAGACTTTTGGACCCCACTGTATACTGGGGCAGTGTGCATCTGTGGTTCACTGGTACTGGTACTGGGCAGGGGGAGCCATTTATGTTTGACCACCATGCTAGCTTGTGTCTTGTGCTTTATTTCGTTATTTGTTGCTGATTTGATGCTTTGCATTGTTTTGTTTATGATTGATTAGTTAGGCCTACGAAGGCTTTGTAAAGTCTGAGATGCTTGAATATGATGAAGAGCAGTGGACTCTGAGTGTGAACCCAAACAATGACAGTTCACACTGAAGAAAACAAACTCTTTTCACTTCACATTAAGCTGTGTTCATTAACTCCATGATATCAGACATATTTTAGATGTATCCTCCTTATTTTTCTCTAGTGTCATTGCTGAAGGACCTGAAGCACGCCAACATTGTGACGCTGCACGACATCATCCACACAGACAAATCTCTGACGCTGGTCTTTGAATACCTGGTGAGAACAACAGCCTTGTCCTCTCTTACTGCATGACTCACCTTCCCATCAATGGAATTCAGTTTATTAGTGCTAATCTTTTACGTCATTATTATTCAAGGCCCTCTGCAGAATAGAGCCTGCTTATACGAGAGCTGAAGGGCCCGTCTGTTGCAGGGTCTGTGCCCTTATAGTTTTCTTCGTACACCCTTTCTCCTTCTCCCTCGTCTAGGACAAGGACCTCAAGCAGTACATGGACGACTGCGGGAACATCCTGAGCATGCAGAACGTCAAGGTGAGCCTCCGCAGGCAGCCGGCCAGCCCAGCCGGCCAACCCAGCCACTTTCACCCNGTCAAGGTGAGCCTCCGCAGGCAGCCGGCCAGCCCAGCCGGCCAACCCAGCCACTTTCACCCACAGTCAGGACTAGTTTCAATACAAGAAGCAGTAGATGTGCCCCCTGGTAGTGAAGTGTAGAAAATGAGAAGGAAATAAAGTGACAACTTCTGAACTGTACTTTATGATGACAACATAATCAGCTCAAAATAAAACTCCAAACATCAGTCCAGTTAGTAGCATAATCCGTGCATGCCACTATAATCTAGCATTGGTATTTGTTTTCTTAATCTGTATTTTCTTTGTGCAAGACCACTATTCTGTTGTAATTACTGATAAAAAAAAATGTCGCGCTCTCCAGATTTTTCTCTTCCAGATCCTGCGAGGTCTGGCATACTGTCACAGGCGGAAAGTTCTCCACAGAGACTTGAAGCCCCAGAATCTTCTTATCAATGACAGAGGAGAACTCAAACTAGCTGACTTTGGTATTTCTGTTAATATTATTCTACGTAAATTCACATTCTGTAAGTCATTCATTTGTGAGTTTGAAGAGAAAGGAAAGGGAATGTTAGGAATGTTAGCATAAGTGCAGAATTGAAGGAATCTATGGAGACTATGAGTCAATCGTACTTCATCTTATCAAGTCATCAAATACAGAGTGATATATTTGAACTGTTTTTCTGAAAATAGATTGTAGCTTTTTGAAATTTAACTCTTGTGAATTTAATGAGTTGCACTGTACAATTGATGTCTACTTCATTTGTTTTTATTTCCTGTTTATCTATTCTCACAGGACTAGCTCGGGCCAAATCAGTCCCCACGAAGACATACTCTAATGAGGTGGTAACACTTTGGTATCGGCCCCCTGATGTGCTGCTGGGCTCCTCTGAGTACTCCACACAGATCGACATGTGGTGAGTGGGCCCAACTCAACGGGGGTGATTACAACTGTTGGAAAACACTCATCAGACCTCTGCCTACTCACTGGTTGTGACCATATGAGTAAACACACAGCAGGTGCACCAACAGTTGTGCATGTGAAGTACAAAAAAAGTGTTGTACAATAATTTGGATTCAGCATCATGAAAGACTCATTTTTGCCTTTCTTTTTTTTTGATCAATGTTTTTATTGTTTTTTAATATACAGATGTTATCACAGATCTAAAACACAGCAGATATTTACATAAACCAACAAAACGTATGCAACACAGACCCCCCCCACCCCCTCCATACTAAAACACACAACACCCATTCGCTGTCTCTCTCAATATATAAATTTCTCACAGAACATTCAGATCTAAAACTAATATACAACATATATTAGTAATAATATTACAATTCACTGGTACCTCTCCTGAAAAACAAACAAACAAAAAAAGAAAGAAGGACATTCATAGTCACAAAGTCTTCCACCCCAGGGACCACTTTGTTTTCTCCCAAGCATCCCATCCTCAGTTTTCCTCCTGTAGAAGGTCATCTATATCTTCACATTTGATAAAGTCATTAAATAGTTCCCATATTTCCTCATATATACTCAATTTGTTTTTCAAGGTATATGTTATCTTCTCCATTGCCATACATTGTGCCACGTTCTTGATCCAAGTACCAATTGTAGGTGCAGTTATTTTCTTCCAACTAAGGGCTATAGTTCATTTTGCCTGTAGTATAGCAAAGTCAATAAATTTGTATTCCTTAGTTCTCAAAGAGAGTGTTGTTGGATATATGTGTAGCAATATCATTTTTGAATCTAATAAGATATTCACGGGCAGAATAACCATGATTTTATTGATCACCTCCTTCCAGAACTTTTTAATTTTTTCACACTCTCAGATACAATGTATGAATGTTCCCTGAGCCTCGTTGCATTTAAAACATGTGTCAGGTATATTGCTGTTATATTTGTTCAATTTGACAGAGGTTATATACAGGTAGGTCCACATCAACCAATTATATTGAAGTAGCTTTAGAGTTGTGTTGGCTGTTTGTGTTTGGGCCTCCTCACAGGCTACGTTCCAGTCATTATCTGAAATGTCCACTTTTAAATCGGCCCTCCATGCATGCAATTTAGATGTTGAGGTCTCTTTAGAACCAGATGCAAGCCATCTATATAATAATGAAATTAGACCACTGCTGCGACAGTCTTTAGTAATGATTTCTTCTAAAAATGAAAGTACAAGAATTGCCAGTGATTGTTTTTGCATAGAGGAGATAAAGCTCCTTAATTGCAGGTATTTAAAAAAGTGTTTCTTTGGAATATTATACTTTAACGCTATTTCTTCAAAGCTCATTAAGACTTCTTCTCTATAAAGGTCAGAAATTTTACTTAGCCCTTCTTTTTGCCCATTGTTGGAATCCAGCATCCATCTTGCCTGGTTTAAATAATACATTGCCCCAAATTGGGCTAAACTGCGACAGAGAGTCAGATATATATGTTTCTTTACCTCATACCATACATTTATCATATTCAGCACTATAGGGTGGGCAGTATGTGTTTTGAGGTGTTTTAGTTTTGCTGAATTTATGTAAAGATGCAGTGGTAACTGAACAAAGCATTACAGTCCTCAGCTGTGCTGCCAAATAGTACCAGTAGAGATTTGGGCACTTGAGCCCCCCGGTGTCAAATGGGAGGTATAGCAGTGACAGGTGGACTCTAGGGCATTTCTTTTTCCATATAAATTTTGTAATGAGTGATGTTATTCTTGTAAACATTTCNTAGGGCATTTCTTTTTCCATATAAATTTTGTAATGAGTGATGTTATTCTTGTAAACATTTCCTCAGGATTTTTGCCTTTCTTAATTTTTAGTCATTAGCCACTGCAGTGATTTCTGACACATTTGTGTTTGCAGCTTCTTTTTTTACCTGAAGCTTTTGAGGCAAGCACATGGCTGCTAATGGACATGCAAAAGCTGTTTATATGCTCATCACCAGACTGGATTGTAATTGGAGAGTTAATGAACGATTCAGGAACTGAATGCACCTGTTGAGTTAGTTTGATGATGAAGTTCAGCTCTCCTTCCATTGGCTCCTGAAGGCCTTAAAGGACCATACTGGTGATCATGCATGTTTGAGCCTAATATATTCCATTTTCATACACGTAAAGTTATTCACAATTATTTCCCAAAGGATAAAATCATATTTCAACTTTTCTGATGTTTAGCAAAATCTCTTAATCTTTCAAAATCAAATATTCAAGCGATACACCCACCTTAAAAATCAGTGTTTCACCTGCTAATAATTATGTAGCTTTGTGAAGTCACGGTCGTTTAAATTTTTCAATAACCGCAGGTCTTCTTTTTGGACTATATTCCCCGGTGGAGACACACATTCACTCTGTGCTTTTTATTGTGCTTAAATGCTAAAAATACGTAACTTCGAAAAAAAACCTGAATAAACGTCTTGTTTGCGATGATGGATTACCTATCCCAAGAACATTTCAAGTATCAACAAGTTGATTTTANAACGTCTTGTTTGCGATGATGGATTACCTATCCCAAGAACATTTCAAGTATCAACAAGTTGATTTTAGTGGCGTACCAGAAGGAATTGAAACCAGTGGCGGTCTGGAAAAGGTAGGAAAGGTAGGAAAAAAATTTAATTAACGGTTCCAGTAGTATGCTTTGAGAAATGATGGTCAAATGTATGAAAATTTAATATATTAGGCTCAAACATGCATGATCGCCGGTACGATCCTTTAAAGCTAGAAAAGCGAGGGGTTGCCAGTTCAATCCCCAGACTGGCAGGAGAACACTTGGTGAGGGAGGTGAATGAGCAGCATGTGCTCCTTCCTTACTCTTCGCTACTGAGGCGCCCTTGAGCAAGGTTCCAAACCCCAAACTGCTCCAGTGGCAGCAGAGAAGCCTGTGGTTGTGCTGGGCAGGTTCCAGGTGTGAGTGTGTGTATGTGAACAGAATCTGAACATCAGTGGACCTAACCTGAAGAAATAAAGGTTTAACATAAATCCCTAAATCCTGTCTGTGTATTTCTGCCAGGGGTGTGGGCTGTATATTCTATGAGATGGCTGCCGGCAGGCCCCTGTTCCCTGGCTCCACGGTGGAGGACGAGCTGCACCTCATCTTCAGGCTGCTAGGTCAGTACTGCCCCCTGCTGACAGAGAAGCAGCATAACATATTATATGGGGCTTTATTGCATTAGCACTGGCATGCAGTCCCTATGGCAGCATGAAAAGCCCTGCCAGCTGCTGTTGTTACGTTCTGCTTAAACAGGGTGGCATGAATTTCTCTTCACAGGCACGCCCTCAGAAGACAGCTGGCCTGGAATATCATCCATCGATGAATTCAAGGCCTACAAATTCTCCAAATACAAGGCCCAGCCTCTCATCAACCATGCACCCAGGTAACAGCAGAATTCATTCACGGAGGTATCTGAAGAAATAATAATTTACATCATTTGATATTTATATCCTGAGGATTTTTACCCTAATATCATGTTGTCAAATTGCTCATTAGCTACATGGATTTCTTTTTGTATTTGCTCAGATACAGTGTTGGAGCTCATATACTTTATTTCACATATTTGCATTGTTTAGAAACCCTTCTTTTTACAATTATTTTTCTTAACACATTCAATTCAACGTACTTCTCTTACTAGCCCTCTAATCTTTGGAGATGGAACGGAGCAAATATTTTTGAACAAACCCAGGTATAAGAGAAGTGATTTACTCAGCTGTTAGTGAGTTAGCCATTGGTATTAATGGTTTGTTTAGTTAGGAGTGTGTGCTCTGTGTCACTTCCTGTAAGGAAATCCTGTGGAATAGTTGACTCTGTTTCCTTCCTTACACTCACCAGTTGTTGTGAGTCACCCCCCCACCCCCTCCACTGACCTCTCTTGCTCTCTCTCTCTTCTCACTGTCTCTCTTCCTCTTCCTTTCTTTTGTCTCTCATCTCTCTCTCTTTCTCTCTGTCTCCTTGCACAGGTTGGACACTGATGGCATTGACCTGCTGATGTCATTCCTAAAAGTGAGTCTCAATCTATCTGCCTGGCACAAATAGGATGTTAAGTTCAGTGTGACACATTTTTGCAGCTATGTTGTGACTGACATTTCGGTGCTACTGGAACCAGTTACATAACTATACATGCAATCATGCATTGCTGGCTACATTTAAAGTTTTTATTTTTGTGCTTTAATAGAGGTATGTTTCTTGTACTGCCCTCCCAATTTTAGTATGAGTCAAAAAAGAGGATCTCTGCTGATGAAGCAATGAGACAGTCATACTTCAGGAGCCTGGGGCCACGTGTGCACACACTGCCAGAGAGTAAGTAATGAAATGCCAAAGCAATAATGGAGATTAGGCGGGCTTTAATAAGTATCCCTCAAAGGATATTTCACTGCACAATGAGGATTTAGTTACAAAAGTATAACCAAGACTATTTGTGACCGTACCTTTGGCAGACATATCCATATTCACACTGAAGGAGATCCAGCTCCAGAGAGATCCTGGCTACCGGAACTCATCCTACCCTGAGACAGGTGAGGAATAACTCATGAATTAATACATTAATGCCTGTATTTTCATTCACAACTTTAGAAAACAGCTTAATTTCTGCCATTTTTGTTTTAATCCTCAGGCAACGGAAAGAGCAGAAGGCAAAGCATGCTGTTTTAGACTTTCTGGACTTTTTTTTTTTTTTTTTNTTTTTTTTTTTTTTTTTTATTTGGGAAGGATCTCTTTGCTGTAAAGTCACATCGATGGAACCGGTTCCTGAGATGGATGTTGGCACGGGGTGTGATGACCTCCCACCCAGGTTTGGTGTAAACCTGGCCCAAAAGAGACATTTATATACATTTATATTTATTGGGAAGAGAATTTGCTGCTAAATCAAACTACTGTCTAGAATTCTAACTGGCTCAGTCACTTTAATGAAAACATGCAATGTGTATAGATTTTTTTTTTTTTTTNTTTTTTTTTTTTTTTTTTTTGTCTTTATTTCCATTTTCATGCATAAAAAAACTCCACCTCATAGCTCCTTAGTGTACATGGGTGTCTAAAGCACACGTTTTTATTTGCAGCTGAAAAGGTTTAGTTTCTGTCTGGTGCAAAGGTGATGATTTCAGTTACACCCATAATTTTTTGATAACTTACTCAGTGGGTTTTTAAGGCCAGTTTTGATGTAACATTGATAATTTAATCTTAACCGGAGGCTCATATTGGAGCAAGTTGCAAAGCTTGGCGGAAACTGTTCCCTTTCTTGAAGGTCACTATCCAAAAGATGCTGCTGGCATATCATTCCAGGACAGTATGGTCTGTCGTGACCAATGAATAAATGTAGGGGACAAATGACAACGTAGAACCATTGACAAGGGCATTACAGATTAATTTCAGCATTAAGCTACAGTGACCAGCCTCCTTGTCCATGTTCCGTTCCAATCTCATGTATTTTCTCCTCCAGACTGTCATAGAGGAGTCGAGAGGTGAATTCCCAGTGTTGGAATCACCGATGCTGCCAGGGTGCTTTGCAGATGTGTTCTCCTTTCTGGCATTCCCATCTGTGTCAACTTTTTTTTTCTTTTCTTTGCTTCCATCATACTGTTTTATGAGGAAACACACAGCCACTGGACTTCTATTCAGAGAGCACTATCGATCGTCCTTCCCCCTCGTGATTACAAAACTGAGTCAGTCTATTTAACAGTGTTACAAGATATGTTTTGTATGATATACTTTATTTGTGGATAATTATTATTGGTGTGGGTTTTCATTGCAGATGCCCTCCCATATTTGAGTTTTTTTTCAGAGTAAATAAGATTAAATTCTAACATTATAAAAGAAATCACATTAATTGCCTTTGATTTCTCTTGTGATGCACAGGTGGATTCTGTAAAACATGCTTACACTTAAAAGTCACTGCATTTAAGCATTCAATGCTTTATTTATTGAAAATGACAAGACATTCTTCACAATACAAAATTATACAGAATACACACTGTATACCAAGTCCAGTATTAAAAAAAGAACAATACTAGCGTTACAAAGGCTTTCCTTTGATTTGAAATCTCGTCTTCATGAAAATAGTTTTTTAAAAAGAGAAAAGAGGACAACAAGGCACAGCCAGTACTATCTGAGAAGCATAGTGCATACAATACATACAAAAACACACAAGTGAAACCTCCAGTTCCACATTGTAGTATACATTGTGGGGGGGGGATGACAAAAGATATTTCTACACGATTAAAAAAAATACCAAGCTCTGTGCTTGGAGCGAGTGGCTAGTCTTTTGCAGATAGCTACACTTTCACTACTGTCCATCATGGACAGGGTCATGTGGAAATGTGCTGTACTTTATCACAAACAGCCAGACATCTCACAGACATCGTGGCATATGGCTTTTACCAAGTGCTTTCAACCACTGGAATCTGAAGCAATTCGAGTGCAAAAAGTGAGGTCACATACTGTCTCATAGGACTTTTACATTTGAAGCAAATTTTGCCAAAACGAATGAGATTGCTGGTGACGGTAATGATGGCGAGAAGCTTTCAACAAGAGATGGAAGGAGATGGGGTGGGGGGTAAAGACTGGATCACGATTTGTGAGTGGTGGGGGACAGGAGCAGGGAGGAGGGTGTTCCTTCCAGGTTTGGCAGGGGGACAGGCATGTGTCCGTTGATTAGACTGGGGAACTGTGAAGGAAGAGAAAAGGGCTGAGAGTTAGTGAGGCGGGGAGGGAGGCTCTATGAAAGCTGCTTTCCGGTGAGGAACTGCAGCATTGTCACTGCTCTGGTTTCCTGTTGTTTTATACATTGTGCCTCTTCCTTTCGTCTCTGTCCCCTGTACCTCCACGACAGAAAAAGTCAACACTGATTGTGCACAAAGAACCTGGTGTGATTTCTCTGCCTGTAGACGGTGTGTGTGTGTGTGTGTGTGTGTGTGTGTGTGTGTTTCACAAATGAGGAGCAGCTCTCAAACCAGTCCACCCTGTTCAGACTGGTTCCCCTGGGCTCAAACAGGAAGTATTCACAGGATTTCCTCTCCCTCTCACAAGCGCTGAAACAGGACACCTCTGTCGGACCAGCTTACTGACTCTCAACTAGTTTAACAACTGTTTGTATCTGCTACAGTGGAAATTGCAAAAGCTTCTTCTTTTTTGTTTCATATGTTTATTGATAAGTACATTTCCGCTCAAGAAAAAGACTAATTCTAGACAAAATTAAGATCATTTTTACAGGGGCAATGCAAATATAACCAACAGCCTGGTCAGATATGGTAACTGGCAAATATAAACAGCAGAAAGACTTGAACTAATCACTGCATAAACCTGGGGAAAATGGGGATTTTGACACTAATTTCACCTGCATAGCCTTTTCATTACTTCCTCGTAGGCTTTCAAACACTACCCGTAAGCAATTAATACTCCTGTGAACACACCTTCCATTATTTTCCCTTTTAATTTGTGTCTCTTTCTTTCTGCATCTACGCCTCTTTCTGTAAGCGTTTCCTACCTGGAAAAGGGAGCTGTGGCCCTGCAGCCGGGCGGGGCTGAGTGGGGCGACAGGGCTCAGGCTGCTCCAGAAATGGATGCCTGACAGGA
Source organism: Lucifuga dentata (assembly GCA_014773175.1). Taxonomy (NCBI): domain Eukaryota; kingdom Metazoa; phylum Chordata; class Actinopteri; order Ophidiiformes; family Bythitidae; genus Lucifuga; species Lucifuga dentata. Next base: position 94,467 of record VXCM01001168.1, on the reverse strand, counting down.
GTGGACTGTGAGCCAGCAGCAAGCCAGAGGGTGTCTGTGAGGGGGAAATAGAGAGGATGGAAACAGGAGGGAGAGGGAGAGAGCAATGGAGGCATCGTGTAAATACGACAAAGACGTGAAGGCAACACTTTGTTTAAGAGAGATGCCAAGACCCACTGGTGGAAGAGCCTTTCTCTGAGGGGTTTGGTAATGTGAAACATGCTGAAATCGTAAATGGACATGTACTGAGGCGTTTGAAAAACAAACTGACAGAGCGGGGAGGAAGTCTGTGGTTTCTCCCTACAATACAGGGGTGATGTTAGGAGGGGAGGAAGAGGAGGATGGTGAGGGTTGTTGTTGATTGGGGGGAAAGAAGGGGGGGTCCTCAAGCACCAAAAAGCTTGGAACGCTAACTTGAGAGAAAACATATGAAATCAATTTCTCCCTCTCTCCCCTCGTCTTCCCTCCTCCTCCCCCTCTTTCCCCTGTGTCACCTCAGAGAAGTGAGCCAGTGTTGTGGAGGGACCCAGCCCTGCTCCCATTATTAATGGAATTATTGGAGCATATGGCATCACTTAGGGCCTCTTCCCCTCTCATAGGTTGGACTAGCAGAAGATTTCTGTAAATCTCTTGTTTTCCTCTGATCTCACTTTTTTTGCGCCCTTATAAACAAACGGTGTGAGTTTGGTCTGCTGCTGTGCTGCGTGTCTCGCTGTGTCACAAACTCATGGCAGAGTAGCTTTTCTTTGCAGCAATTCCAACGTAAACCCTACATTAACTAAAATAGATGATTAAAAATCAGTTAATGCTTATGGCACAGCCTTTGCGGCTATGGCAAGGATCAAACCAAACCGAACTTTCAAAGCCGGATGAATGTGGCTGCAACTTTGTGGTAGAGAATACTCTGAAATTGTATCATAAATGCTGAAGTCATCTGTCACTATTGCAGAGCTACGCTTCTTTTACACGCTCTTACTCAAACTTTAAAGCAACTGTAGACATATTACAATGAGTCCAATGTTATTAATAGCATATAGTAATTCTGACTTTTACCTCACAGAAGTTTATAACGCAGAACCAAATGCAGCTAATGACCCATTAAACTGGCAAATTTTGTGTATGTACAAATTTTTGAATACCTTGTTGTCATGTGCCTGAGGACCTTTTCTCCTAAAGATGAAACAATATTTATCTCTCTAATTTAAGGATGAGGAATCTTTATCTGCAGTAGCTGCTTAAATATATCAGCAGTCTTTCCACCATGTATGCCAGGCTGTCAGTTGTTTCACAGCCCTGATGCTTTTTTGCTGTGGGCTTTGGGGACACTGACATCATATTCTGAATAGATCCCATCATCTCCCCGTGGCCAGCCAAAACACAGTGCAGAGGTCACGGAAACAGATAGCATCCCAGTGTTATTCTCCTTCTGAGATTTGATTATTATTGCTCGCTCCATCAGCTGAGCCTGGCACAGAGTGACATCATCTGTAGTTCTTAAATTTTGTGGACAGAAATAAGTAGCACTGCAGGACATCATGGCTTGATCACATACAGGAGAGATGGTGCAGGTTTAGAGCAGCCTACTGTAAAAGGCTGAAAAAGCCCTTGAATAATTCACCAACAGAATCTCACTAACAACTCCAGACAATTTAGAGTCTCCAATCTGTCCAGCTCATTGTGCCTGTAACTCTAAACTCTCTGCAGAAAACAGGGAACACATGCAGGGCTAGCACTGAGCCATTATTCAAACTTTACCTGTGCAGTGAAGAAGGCCGGCGTGAGGGAGCCAGATGGCAGTGTCGGGCTGTTGAGGGCGATGGAGCCGAGGTCACTCCCTGTAAGCAGCAGGGATGGAGAGATCTCCAGAGCTTTGGGCTTTTTGCTTTTTAGTGGGAGTCCATCTCCTTGGTTACTACTACTGCTGCTACTACTGCTTCCACCGCTGCTGCTGCTCCGCTTCTCAGGAGGCTGCAGGGCTCGCTCTCTGAGCCCAGAGGAGAGGTTGAGGGGCTGAGCGCTCTGATCTGAGTCCTCCTCCTGTTTGGTAGTAGGGCTCCGACTTTGCCCCAGCTGTGGGGCTTGGGTGTGAGGGGAGGAAGGGGAGTGGGAATGAGGAGGGTGTTTGGATGGTCTCGAGGAGATATACAACTCAGGCTTGATAGAAGGAGGGGACACCCTCTCGTTGGTGTTACTGCCAAAGCGGATGACGGAGCGCGACTCCTCATGCCGCTCTCGTAGGGCCCGGAGCAGCTCAGGCTGGTTCTGCAGGGAGCTGATGCTGAAGGAGGAGTAGAGACCTGAGCGGAGATAGTCGTTCCGGCATTGCTGTGCCCCCAGAGCTGCCAGCGTCCTCCTCTGGGCCTCCTCCTCCACTTCCTCTTCCTCCTCTTCTTCTACCTCCAACTCAGGGACCTCTTCTTCCTGGAGGGCCAACCTGTCAGAAGCCAGGCCCATCTCCACTGCCTGGGGGTCCATTTTGAGGATTTCAGGGAAGGACACAAACTTATAGACAAATTTCTGACCAATCACCTTCTTGATGATGTTCTGTAAAAACAAAAAAACAAAAACAGATATTGATATGACACAAGAACTCACACATTTTCCTTTATGTACATGCATCCAGATAGACATTCCCAAACCTGTCAATTATAACATATAATTTGACTGCATTTCTGTACTACAAGACAACATGCCATGTCAGTCTGTCCAACCAGTAGCACATCACAACCTCGACTGTGGGTTTGGCAAGAAAAGAGGAAGTGGAAGTGTCTGTTAGTGGAGATGTGGGTTTAAACAGAGGAAGAACAAAAACAAATTTGTTGTGGTACTAAATTTCTTTGAAATGTCTCCTGGTCCTGTCAATTATAATTGCTTTAATATCTATTATACAGTACAGAAGCATCACCTACACATGAACATTCTCCTCGTTTTTCAAGTGGTTTCTCAGCATGGAGGGAAGTAAAATAACAAAACAGATCTGGGATGAGTCTACTCACCTTGTCGTAGTAGTAACGCAGGGCTCTGCTCAGCTTGTCGTAGTTCATGTTGGTTTTGTTTTTGCGCAGCCCCCAGAGCTTGGCCACTTCCTCTGACTTCAGGAGCTTGAACTCGCCATCTGTGGATGTCCAGCAGATCAGATGCTTGTGACTCTGATCCAACAGCAACTGCAGCAGGAACTGCCACAGGGTAATGGCACTGTCCATACCTGCATCATGACATACAGGTGACACAAATAGAGTGAGATTTTTGCTACATTGATGCCATAAAAACATGGGTAGTTGACAAATGCATCATCAGTCAGATCTCAGACAGAAACAAGCTGAGTAGCTTTGGCCTTTCCTGTTGATAAGACCAAATTTTTATATTTAAGAAAGTTTATGGCAAGAAGAACTGATGTTTCATTCCCATTTAAATGTCATTTTCCCCTGATTTCTGTCTTGCCGGTGAGCTTTACTCCATGCTGACTATATTAGGTTACTGGCTGAAAAGGGAATGGCCTATTTGAGCTGTAACGTGGTGTAATGAAAAGCGGACCGGTGATGAATAGAACAGTGTGTTAAGGAGTGTAGTGTAACGTTGCAGCAGCAGCAGCAAAAAGAGAAAAAATATAAGGAGGAACAACAGCTCAAGCCAGAAATATGCTGCGGTTCAACCTGGCCCTCTCTCCACAGGAAGTATGACGGGCCTGGGGTGGGTTATTCCTTTAATAGAGGAATGTGCAGCCTCGAAGCCCCTGTCTGCCTGCTAGAAGCTCACATAACTTAACTGAGGGGACTGTTTCTATCAGCACAGACAGGAATCAGACAGATGTATGTTAGTGGACCTGATTATGTTGTCCTCTTTGACTCTTTTCTGTCTTATCCTTATTCATGGATGTGTCAGGAGAGACTATTAATTGATGCTGAAAATCACAGCATCTCTCTCTCTCTCTCTCTCTCTCTCTCTCTCTCTCTCTCTCTCTCTCGCTTTCACACACACACACACACACACACAGAAGGAGTGGGGGTAGGAGGGTGCCGAACTCATTTCTGACACAAGCTCTCCCTTGAGTTTTCTATCTGCCATGTAAAACTACAAAACTGTCAAAGTCAGGACTTCCTCCTATTCTGCTCCCAAGGACAAATGATGAGGAGAGGGGATCCCACAGCAGGGGAGCCTTTCGCCAATCCTGCCACACATCCGACCACCAAAATCCCACTGGGAGAGGGTCAAAAGATCAAGTTATTGTCCCCTTCTTCTTCTGCTCCAGCCTCTCAACCCAAACCCAAACTAAGTTTGGTTTTAAAACTATTTGCAGCAAAAACTAAACTTTACCAATAGTGCCCTGCAGCTGACAGGTTCTACAGTTAGGCCAGTACTGCTTATAAATATTAATACTCCTATAATAACCTTTGCAAGGATGCTGTAAATACTGTGGCAGAGGGGAACTTTAAGACAGGAAGAGCAGGTCTATAAATGTCAGAAAGTACAATAAAGTTATAACAAACTCACCCCTGACACATTCTATCCCCTTGTAGGAATATTTACTTTGATAACCTGATAAGCAGGAGATGACATGCCATAACAGGTAACAGACAGGCACTGACTCCTTCTAGGAATATCACAGGAATATTCCGGTGGTTTTGTCCAGGGAAGAGATGTGGTCGGTGATGCTCGGACTAAGAAATCGAGCTGTGCACACAAAGCCATCCAGTGTGTTGGCTGAACGGAAACTCCTAATGAGATTAGATGGTGTGTGCAGACATTACTTAGCCATGACTAAATCTGCTCTCTTCCTGTTCACACACGGTGGAAAAATTCAACAAGACCCATAAGAAAAGCATCTTTAAAAGTCTCCAACTGCTTTGCGTTTTTTTTTTTTTTTTTTTTTTTTAAATTGAATAAACTGCAGTTTGTTTGTTTTTTTCAGTCTAAATTTGCAGCAAGTTACAGGCTCTCATGAGAGCCGTGGATCACTTTTCTGCCCCACTGACTCATTTTCAAGATGTTGCTCGGACCGGAAGACGGCAGAACTGTGTCAGAGCCTAAATCTTTACTACGTGCACAAAAATGGAAAAAAAAAATACAAATAAATAAATGATCCAAAGTTTTGAACCTTAAGCAAAAACTCCACGGCCGTATCACTATTCATACAATCTGACTATGTTACAACTAATGACGCATTATTTCACTTTCTACAACCCGCTACTTAACAAAGCGCACTTCAGAGAAAGAGGTCGGCTTTTTACGGTACCTGCGATCTCTTGCTTGATCTCCCTCCTCGAAACTTTACGGTGAAGCTGCTGTGGTTCCTTGTTTTTCCATGCTTACTTCTGGTCTACACAGTTTGCTGGACTGAAATAGGATCCTGGGCTTTTTCTTTTTCTGAGCAGGAAGTTGGAGCAGGCAGACACAGAGCCGGCTGACTTCCTCTCCTCTATGATTCCCCAGGCAGTTTGCCGTCTGTGTAAACACACTTTTCCTCCTCCTCTTCGCCGCAGCCTGCCCGCTGACGGCCAGCAGAAGGCCTACTACTCTAAAACAGCACACATGGTCATACAGGAACCCTGCAGCCCAATCACTGCCCGACTGACATCATCACTCCCATGCAACCATGCTGCATTCAAGTGCGCCTCGTTTACGTGCACTCTCCTATTCCCAGTTTACATGTATATGCTGTCGTCTGACTTCTAACACTGTGATTTTTTTTTTTATCACAATGGAAGGAATAGAAAAATGTTATTAATTAAGTTTTTATCACGATGTAATAGTTACATAGTCTATGTACGAACACTATAGAGTGACCAAACTGTGCTGATTACTTGAACACACAAAAAGTAATCATTTTACTACCAGATGTTGCATGTTTATTTAACCTATAGGTTGCAGTGGCAATAATTTCTGGAAGGACAGCCTGCTCTGACTTTCCAAGAAAATTGAGTAAAGAGGCATGCATGATTGGGGGAGGCCTTTTTGCCTTGACCGTTGACATGACTTTGTCAAACATAGGCATTTCAATCTATAGTAAACCAGGACACTGTCATGATTATTTTTGGCCTGATGTTGCACCAGAGAGGCACCTGAATCAGTCCCACTGGAGTGACCTTGGGGCAGAAATAAATCATGGTTTACTTTTACTACATATCATAATGGTAGTCTTGTAACAAGAGAATTCTTATTTAAGGTAAAGAAACATCCCAAATAGGTTAAATGCTTTATTTTTGTCTTGATATCTTAAGGCATCTGTTTTTCTGCCATACGGACACCCCAAATGCTTGGTTCATTTATGCAGGCATGCCCTCTATCCAGGAGGAGGTGTTTAATTTTAAATTTTGCTTCTTTCCCATTAGACAGGCTGTGTACAGTATTATGAACAAATGTTTTTGGAGGGGTTGTGTTGAATCAACGCTCTCGGCATTGTTAACAGAATTTTTTTTTTTTTTTTTTTTTAAATAAACTCACACGTAGTTAGGAACAAGTCTGCTTGAGTGCAAGCAGTGAGCAATCAGAGGCTACAGCAAATCCCACCAATCCCGACTGACTTCTTTAAACCGGTTTAAGTACCAAAGCATTTCCCTATCAGTGCGTTTTTGGGATTAGCTATTTCCATATCACGTGAACACTTTTTTGGTCAATAGTCCACGCATTCCAGTGATCCGTGGATGTCAATGACCATCAGAGGCTGTGCACGGCGAGGTGTACCGAGGCGTGGCTCCTGAGCAGCGCGTCTGATTGGTGGCAGGTTTTAGGCTGCTGAAGCAGGTAATTTGGAGAGCGAAGGGAAGCGCTCACTGCCACAGAGTCCTGTCAAAGCAATGCCTCGTTTTACCGTGCACATCCGAGATGAGTGGCTGACGGTGCCCTGCCGCGACACCTCCACCACCATTCACTGGCTTGGATGCGAGGCTGTCAAACGTTATATAAAGAACAAACCGGACAACGGCGGCATCACATCGGTGAAAGACACTCGTTTTGTTGTACGCAGGTGTCAAGGTTTGGGCTTGTTGGACGCGGATGATACCATCGAGGATGTACTGGAGGACAATGACTTTGTCGAGCTTGGTAATGACGCTTTGCATAAAACATATGAAGTTTATACATCATAAGGAACAGTGAAGATGTGTTAGCTGTGCGTAACTGGTGCGTAATTGTGCGTAACTGGACTCGTCGGGGTCATTGGTACAACACCCCGGGAACATGAGGCATCATACGTAAAAATTGTTTTCTACTTTTTGGAGGTTTTGTTTTTATTGTGTGTAATTTGTATAATTATCCTATTTTCAGCTATTGAAGGGGACACCATGTCTCCTGACTTCATCCCGTGTCATCCTGGAATTTCTCATCTGTATCCTTAAACCAAACTAATTTCATTGTTAATTTAATGCTTTAAGTCAGTTTTTCCATTTTTGCCTGTGTTTGCGACAGACAATCACGGTATATTGTTTCCTTGATCATTATTCTTTTTTTTTTTTTTTTTTTTTTTAATTCTGGCAGGTTTTCACGGCACTTAAATAGTTCTGCATAGCTGCATAGCCTACTTCAAACCTAAAGAAACACCATTCAAACTTCAGGCTGTTCAGAAAATAATCGGCAATATTGCTATATATTTTGGTATTAATATTTCTTATAATTTCCGACATAATCAGCATTTTCAGGCATTTTTTCCCCATGCAAAGTCAATGGGTTGAGGCTTCAAACATTCTTCAGGTATTCCCTTTTCAAACACTTATAAATTTAGCCTACTCTCGGTGTTTAAAGCTAAAGCTAAAGTTTAAAGTTAAAGCTTTTTTTTTTTGAGATCACAAGACCTTCAACTTTTATATACTACTTCAGCATGTTCATGCCTTTCATGGTTTTTCAGAAATCACTAGTTAAAGTGTTGCAAAATTTCAGTTAGGCTAGAGGGTGGGCAGGCCGCAGCTGATTGGCTGAGAGCCCCATGCTCTAACTTGGATTGTTAAGCAAACAAAACTTTAACAAATCTTTAACACTTTCACTTTTCATAAACAATAGATACACAACTAAAAATCAGTCCTCTTTCAGGGAATGTAAACATTTAATAGTTTGTACTAAGAGTTTTTGAGGTATGACCCTTTAAGCACAACCTGACACACTCTGAACCTTCATTGACTTCTATGTTAAAGCTTCCAGAAAAGTATCCTTAATCTTAAACTACGTAACACAGTACAGCAGCATACAAAGAACCTGGTGAAGTAAGTGTCTATTTCAACCACAGTATATTCGCAATTGAACATATTGAGCAGTTTTATACAAGACTCATCTCTCTGTGTAGTACTTGTACTTGGATGGCAACAGACTGACATCGACAGATCTGGTCAACCTAGGCAGGGGACTCTACAAGATAAAGGTAATGATCTACAAGTTGTATTTGTTGCCACGGCTCGTCTGTGCTTATCTTTGACTGAAAGTAATCATTCTCTTTACCAAAATTTTCAGATGACCCCAGAGGCAGAAAAAAAAGTTGTGGAATCCAGAGACCTTTTGGACACTATTGTCAATGAAAACAAAGGTTAAGATAAATCAAAGAGTAATATTTACTCTTTGCAAGCTTTAAATTGACAATCAGTGGTATTTAATATGTTGCTCATCATGTTAACTATCTCCCGTGGAACTACATTGTCTTAAAGATTAAGAGACCGATAAATCATTTAAATAATTTATTCAGTTCGCCATCTCTTTCTCCAGTTGTCTATGGAATCACAACAGGTTTTGGAAAGTTTGCCCGAACTGTCATTCCTGTCAGCAAACTCAAGTATGGAAAATATTTTACTTTGTCTTCTTTGTTAATTCTAAATCTCCTTGAGAGATTGAGCAATTTATGTCCTGATGGCATTCTTTTGTTTATTTATTTTTTTTTTTTTTCTTCGCAGGGAGCTTCAGGAAAACTTGGTCCGATCTCACTCAGCAGGTGATGATGTTTTTACCTCATTAAAAACTCTCTCTGTAACTCTCATTCTTTATTTATTAAAAACACTCATTGTTTTAGATTTTAACAGCTCTAGTGTTCTAGACAAAATGTTGTAGGATTTGCTCTGTTAATGTCTGCTCTGTTGATGTTGTAATGTGTAGCTGTGGGAAACCCTCTAAGTCCAGAGAGAACCCGCATGCTGCTCGCTCTGAGGATCAATGTTCTGGCTAAAGGGTACAGTGGAATTTCTCTGGAAACCCTTCATTCCATGATCCAAGCATTTAACGGTAAACTTCAAAGGTTTACTTCAACTGACCTGCTTCAACTTCATCCACTTAATTTGATTGTGACACTACGGATAGTTTTGTTAAGGATAATTCTTTGAGGAGTTCTTACTTCTGACTGTCATATGATTAATCTTAATCACTAACTTACTTTGTTCCTGCAGCTTCCTGTCTCTCCTTTGTCCCAGAGAAGGGAACAGTGGGTGCTAGTGGAGACCTGGCACCCCTTTCTCACCTGGCCTTGGGACTGATGGGGGAGGGTAAAATGTGGTCTCCAAAAAGTGGATGGGCAGATGCTAAATATGTAAGACCTTGAATAACAGTACTGTTGTAATAACTTTTCAATGGTTTTACAACAATTACAACTTTCACAATACTACAAGTATTTTTCTGCTGCTTATTTTTTTACTGTGACAGGCTGCAAAGTCCAATAGGAAAATATATTTACATTTTTCTGACCCTTGATCTCTTACATGTTTTTCTTCCCTTTCATCTCATCCAGGTCTTAGAGGCACATGGACTGAAGCCTATATCACTGAAGCCTAAAGAGGTAAGATTAAAACCCTGCTGAAGAAATCAATCCGGCCTTTATTGGGAATGTTTATACTCAACCAAAGACACAGCTGTCATATTCACGTATTAGTCATATTCACGTATTATTTTCCCTGTCTGTATATAAAAATGATATATTTCTATTTATGTATTTAGCACACTTTTTTTCATTCATCCTTCCTTTACCTCATCACATCTGTGCAATAATGATATACCACTTGTCACTTTACCCCTACACACATTCCTGATTATAAATGTATATACATGCTGTTATATTTTCTTTTTTGTCATTTGTATATGTATACAGTGTTATATGTAATTTATCATTTGCTTATGTATATAGTGTTATGTCATTTGTTATCCCATCTTGACTACATTGCTTGCTTTTTTCGCATCCTTTATATTTTTACTGATTTGTCTCATTATTGTCGGTTTTCTTTTCTTATTTTTACTTATTTTTATTTATTATTCTATCTTTTATTTCATCTTTTATATGAGTGCCCTTATTGTAACCAATGTTCTTTTTACTGCTGAGCTGACGTGTTTCTCTCATGAAACACATTTCATTGTACTGTTGACCCTGTGTTAACCGACATATGACAAATAAATCTGAATCGGAATCTAGTTCATCAATTATTCTCCACATGGCTGTTGAAATTGAAACAAAAAAAATTAAACTGACTGAAAATCTCACCCATCTCACCTTGTGTCTGCCCTCACAGGGCATTGCTCTGATCAACGGGACCCAAATGATCACCTCTTTGGGTGCAGAGGCTGTGGAGCGAGCCCAGGCGATCGCACAGCAGGCAGACATCATTGCTGCTCTCACTCTGGAGGTGCTGAAAGGAACCACCAAGGCCTTTGACAGTGGTGAGCAGCAGCAGGGGTGGTGCCTGAAATCCACAAACTAGAGAGGATAACTTATCTCCAACACTAATATTCTCTTGACTCCTTCCTCATTTTCTGATGTAGACATCCATTCATTGCGGCCCCACCCAGGACAGACAGAGGTGGCCCTGCATTTCCGCTCATTGCTGGACTCAGATCATCACCCCTCGGAGATAGCAGGTCAGAGGACAGACCCAGGCCGTCAGGGAGAACATAATGTAATAACCGTGCACATTTATTGTCATAATAGTGCTTAATGCATACCGTCTGGTGGTTGGTGGTGTGTTGTCCTAGAGAGCCACCGGTTCTGTGACAGAGTCCAGGATGCCTACACCATGAGATGCTGTCCTCAGGTAACCTCGTATGCTGGATCCCAGACTCTTCCAGCAGAGGTCTCTTCAATCCACAATTTTTAGGAGTTACTTTGTTTAAATATTGTTATAAATAGTGTGTTCTCCCTCTCTTCACAGGTCCATGGTGTTGTCAATGACACAATCAAATTTGTCCAGAACATCATCAATACAGAAATCAACAGTGCCACTGACAACCCTGTATCCTTCTCTGATCCATTATCAATTATTGTGTTACCCTGCGCTAGTTATTTGTATTTGTATTCAGCAGTTGGTTAGTTTCTTAACAGCCATGTAAGATGGTGTTTGCTGAGAGAGGAGAGACTCTTTCAGGAGGGAATTTCCATGGAGAATACCCAGCTAAAGTAAGTACAAGAGAACCATGTAAGATGACTAAATCTCTCTGGTATTTGTTGTAGTTTTTGCTGTCCTCTCTCACTCTTTTCATTATCCTCTCCTCGGTTTAGGCGCTTGACTTCTTAGCCATAGCGGTCCATGAGCTGGCCTCTATCAGCGAGCGGAGGATTGAGAGGCTGTGTAACCCCTCTCTGAGCGAGCTGCCTGCCTTTCTCGTCAACGAAGGAGGACTCAACTCAGGCTTCATGATTGCCCACTGTACCGCTGCTGCCTTAGGTTGGTCTTTGCTGCTTCGTCAGTAATCATAATCCTGTGTGTTTGTACATATCCCAGCAGAAAACATTAAAGGAACTCTCCAATTTTACACATCAAATCCAATTTATTAGTCTTGAGGCACTACTCAGTTTGTGATAATGATACTAATGCTGCTAATGCTTTTGTTGATGTAAAGAGAAATGTGTAAAGTCAGGGAAACTGACCTCTATGACATCACAAGGGTTACATCCTCTTTGTGATTTAGATAACAAGTGTTGGTGGTAAATAGTGCTCCCCAAAATCAGTAAACTGGATCAGTGGAGTCCCCCTTCAATTCCAAAATAACATTCACCCAAATAAAACAAAAAAGAGAGTATCCACACAAGAAAATTGCATTATATTGTTCTATTGTACAGTGTTGATGTTGAATGAAATACATGGGCGGTATATGCAGTTTTGAAATATTGAATAATGAATTCCAGGTAGATTTTTTCCCCCAAAATAGATACATAGTTTTTGAATTAAAACTCTGCACTTCATCATTGTATTTCTGTATTTATGCTTATTTATTTGTTAATTAGACCTTCCCTCTGGGGACATTTTCATAGCAACAAAAGCAATGGTGTAATGAATAACATTAACGATGGCTCTGTTCCATTTAGCTGCAACACTGCCAACATGCAAAATACCACAATACCACAATACCAGGACCTTGACACTGGCCCTGCTAGCTGAAATGCATCCATTATTAATAAGTTATACCTGTATTTAACAGATCAAACTGACTGCTATTTGAAGAGGTCTGTCATTTTACATATTTGACTGAGATGACTTAACTAGACTCTAATCTGTGTTTTGTTTTGTTCTGTGTCCAGTTTCAGAGAATAAAGTACTGTGTCATCCATCTTCTGTGGACTCCTTGTCCACCAGTGCTGCCACAGAGGACCATGTCTCCATGGGAGGCTGGGCTGCTAGGAAGGCCCTCAGGGTGGTGGAGCATGTGGAGCAAGGTATGGCTTTTTTTTTTTCTTCTTTTTTTTTAATATGTGGGGTGCATGATCTCTTTCTATGCTTTGATAATATTAACTTATGGACAAATATGGACATAAAAATGGTGATTAATCTTGGTAATGAAGTGATTTGGTTCACAATCTACAATTTATTCAAGTATGGCTTTCTTGTTTTGAAGCGAAAGAATCAAAAGTTAACTCCTATAGCTGATTCTGGTCCGCATTAGTCTGGTGAGGTTTTGGTTTGGAGTTGAAACCAGGAATAGAATCTGAGTCCTATAGAAGGTATAGAATGAATAATCTGTGTGTTTCTGGACATCTGAGGTTCTGGGTCCATGTAAGCTCGTTTAGATTTGATTTGGAATCAAATCAAGGATCGAACCAAGACAAAACACAGGAAAGTTGTTGTAAAAGATGAGCTACAGAAACAAATTTACTCATAAATCCTGAAAACACTAAATGAGATCTCAGAATCACTCAGGCACCTATCACTGTTCAAACCGGCTAAATCATCAGTTGTAAAGTGTAAGAAAAAGGGCAAAAGTAACATTGTTGAACATCAATCAATCTTCATCATGTCAATCATGAATAAAACTCCACCAGCAAACATTTGCATGGCACACATCGAAGCCTGAAGCTGTTCTTAAACTTCATTTGTCACTTAATATTCCTAGATGTCCTAATATTTTACACCCACACAGATACTTTATATTTCTGATAAAATCATTTGCCACTAAAACCAGGAACCACATAACAATTTCATGTTTTGCACATAAACCGTAGATCAGCTCGTGTTTACCTCGCAGTGTTATGCCAAATTATGCCAAAACTGAACAATGTTGTCTCTGATCAGTTCTTGCTATAGAGCTTTTGGCAGCCTGCCAGGGTATTGAGTTCCTCCGCCCACTTCATACCACCACGCCACTGGAGAAGGTCTATGACCTTGTGCGCAGTGTCGTCAAGTAAGTACATCAGATGTGACCAAGGTACACAAATTTCAGTCTAGTGAAATGATGTACAGGATAGTTAATATTTAATCTGCTGTCCTGCTCCTGCCTTTCTCTTTCGTTATTTTGTCTGCCATTAACAGGCCGTGGATTAAAGACAGATTCATGTCTCCTGATATTGAGGCTATTCACCGTCTCCTGCTTGACCAGAAGGCGAGTGCTGATTCTGGTGGAATAACTGAATTTAATAATTACTGGGAATGGTGGACATGTCCAGTTTGCTTGTAAACTATAGGTATGAAACTCAAGTAAAAAATGATAATTCTAAATGATATATTTACATTATTATTATGCACTTCAGGTATGGAATGTGGCCAAACCTTACATTGACAAATATCAGACAGAGTACATCCCCGAATCACGTCCAGTCTCTCCTACTGCCTTCTCTCTGGAGTCTCCAGCATCACCAAGGAAGCGTGTTCGTCATGAGTGACTGCATGTGAGAGTGCACGGGAGAAGCCATGTCCAAAACATGTTTTCATGATTGCTCAAATTAAACATATCATAACTGAGATTTTTGAGAAATTCAGTATTTATGTTTCAACTAAATACAGTTTAAAAAGATACATTGATATTTCACCCTAACAGACTAAAGTAGTAGTGGGATCTTTTTTATTATAATTTCAATTCATTGTTTCGCCTTCTAACACTTATGCACGATTGTAGAAGGGATGATCATTTTAATTTCACAGTTAAAGCCACTAAAGTAGTATATCTTGGGAAATGGTTGTCAGTGATAGAATGTTTATGCAGACTTTAAATATTGGGCTTAAAGATTATCTGCGGTATGGTCCTTTAATTTCAAGCCAGTCAGATTTTCCATCTGAGTTACTGAGTGACCAACAATGAGCACAAAGTCCCCACTGATCTCACAATCCATGACAACCCCTATTTAGGGGCTTTCCAGTAAAGTAATTTTTACTAATTTTTAGCTACCTCTTTAGAAGTACCTCTACTCTTCACAAAATGTATATAGTAATATTTTAACTCATGCATATAATGAAGTGTTAATTTGACAATAATTATGTCATTGCACATAGAAAGGTGAGTTTTATGAGCTGGAAAACTTAGTGTATGCCACAATTTAAAGATTAGCTGTTTAATCTGGTACAGCCAATGAATAAAACATCAAGGTGTACACACTGTACATTTTTCATAGTCTCCTATGCAATTCTGCATGAATTAGATAACTTTATGTAATTATAAAAAAAAAAAATTTTTCTCAGGTGAATTTAAGTAGTACAGCACCATAATGAAAATGCGGTATGAGCTGCCTTGAAACAGTTCTATCTATGAGCAAAAATAATTCAGGTGGCATTTTATTCCACACAATATCACCACACACTTAACACCATTAATATTTTCTGCATGCTTAATATGAACAAAGGCTGTAAAAAAAAAAAGTTGATTTTGTTGGATCTGTGTGTTAGAGAAGGAGGTTCATCAGAAGCTGATAGTTAAACATCATTTTGCACTCATGGCTTTTAGATTGAAAACACTCAGCCACCATTAGACCCTGTGAGAATAAAACTAAAGATGCTACATGAAACAGACCAGCAAAGGCAGCTGTGGTCAGCAAATCCAAAGGTTACACAAACAACTCATGACTGATACTGTGACAGAAACAGTTCAACTTTAAAATTAAAAAAATTGTCTGCATGTCTCCATTGTCTCCATTTCAGTTCAAACTCCAGAGTTCCATCACAGCCTTCTGCCAAACCACTGAATGTAATCCATCCTTTACAGCTGTGTAATGTCTCTTGGTTGTTGTGGAACAAAACTGAAGTATTATGTAGCCAAAACAATTTAACTCCGAGTGTGAAAGTCCAACATGTAAACATTTACCTCTTTCATCATCCAGTCATCTTCATCACATCTAGTTTTTAGAGAAAATAATCAGTCTTTTCTCATTTAAAACTTTGTATTGACCTGGGAAGCTGTGAAAAAAACAAAAACAAACAGACTTCCTGAGTAAATAGAGAAATATTTCTGATAGTACATTGATTGATTGATTTTTATATGCATACAGGGTGCTCAGCCCACATGGAATTATAAGACACTAATTGTTGCAGTTGGAAAACAGAAATTGTCTGAAATATACCGAGAAAGAACCAGAATTGTATATATATAAAAAAGAAGCTAATTGCATAAACTCTATGGCTTAAGTAAAGAACTTCATCTCCTCTCCCAAATTTTACACAAAAAAGTCTGCAACAAAAAAACTTCCTTTCTGAAACCACAAGTGAGGTTTTTGATAATCACCCAACCAGAAGTCTGCCTTGATTTAGGACATTTTTTGAAAATGTATGGCCCTTACATTATGATACAAAGAACAATAAAAATTTAAATGAACTTCATTTATAATCTCTCCATCCCACATAGCACAAAGTCTTTTTTCCTCTGGTGTAGCACTAACCCTGCTGGTTTCAATATGGTAATGAACCTGAGTATAAATGTGCACATAAAAAGCTCTGGCTTTTAGTTAAATTCTGTCTAACATGTGGTCCCCAATTGTAGTTATTCTTAATAAGGCAGTATGTTCTCAATTTATGGTTTACAACATGACAGACTATTTTACTTTATACATATACAATTTACTCTTGTTCTTTTGAATGCCACATTGTAACCTGTTCTGGAAAATAAATGACCAAATAAAAATAAAGATTTCATATCTAGCCCAGGGGTTAGGGTTCTTGGGGCGTCTGTTTTCAGACAGGTTCAATTCTGTTCCATAACCCAAGCATTTACAATGCTTCATTAAAGGGTTTACATTTTGAGCCATAATTTACATGCTTAAATGGTACCACGAATGTTAGACTATTAAAACTCTAACTTTTGCTCTTAATTATCTAATTTTGCTCTTATTTATATACTATGACTTAAAAATCAAGGTTCGAAGTTAAATTTTATTCATCCACGAAATGGAAATTAAAAAGTTGTCTCCTTCGAGCCGGATTCGAACCAGCGACCTAAGGATTTCAGCTTCGTAATCTCTACAGTCCTCCGCTCTACCAACTGAGCTACCGAAGGGACTTCAGCCACGGTGTCGTCACGAGCTAATTTAAAGGCGACGTCTGATCATGTGACACTTTGAAGGGCTAGCATTAGCCTAGCTGCTTTGTATATTGCTAGTCGTTTCCATCCAAATTAAGCCAATCTCTGAAATATCCGACGAGGAAGAAGTAGCGTGTGATAAGAAACTGAAATGTTAACGGACTGAAATTGTTAATAGTGTTAGTAAATCTTGTTAGTAAAATGTTAATTGTGACAGAGTTGCATGAACGGCATTGCCACAAGCAGCACCGGATTTTAAAAAAACAAAACTATGCAATGCACCGCAGCCTAATGTATTAGAGCATGCTGTAGCTGTATAGGGATCTATGATACGGCATGTTGTGAGTTTAAAGAAATTTTGACAGACTGTAAACACCCCCCCCCCCCCCNCCCCCCCCCCCCACACACACACACACTGCATTATAATGCAATATATGTGTGCAATATAACATTTTACATAAAGTCTTTTTAGTGTAATAAACTATATATAATGCAATACCTGTAAATGCAGTCAGTACCAGTGTGTTGCACAGGTGTTTCTGTCTCTATAGTCATAGGGTTCATAATCTGTAGTAAATCCTTTTTTAAATATTATTTCTGAGTATGTATGCAGAATAAATGCTGTATTCTACATATGTATAGTGTCAGTGGTGTACATAACCACTTCCTGCTATAGTATGAATGTTTCCTTATTTATCATAAATTAAATAAATATAACCACCTACTGTGCACCTACTAGTTTGGTCTTCTAACCTTGAATGATCATTGTTTTCTATTATGTCTGTACATTTAGTGCCTTCTGAACCTGAGTCAAGCTGTGTGTGTGTGTGTGTTGGTGTTACCGATATTTTTACAGTTTGTAAGTAGCCAGAGATGTACTGACCGACCCCAGGCAGCTCAGACCCCTAGGCAGCAGTTGAATGTCTTGGTCTGGAGGAGGTGGGCCTCCCATAATCCAGAACTCTAGGAAATTGAGGAGGCCAGTGGATGGGATCCAGAGGATGATGCAGCTAACACAGGAGAAGAGGTAAATGAAAACCCATGTCTCAGGCCAGAACAAAGTAATACCATATGTTACATTGGCTCCCCTTCACAGGTCACAAGTGTCAGTGATTATCAGCTTGGATCACGATTGTTGCCTAACATTATCCATTGGAAGATGCTGTAACTGAAATCAACAAAGAGTAAAAGTAATAAGTCTAAGAGCCTTCTAAAAACAGTGTAATCTGATTACAGTATCATTGATGGTTCTGATAATTAACTATATTTAATTTCTTAATTAAATATTCATAAGATAAAGTTTTGGTAATAGTTTTATGACAGTATGGCTCAACTTTCATTACTGACTTTTCTTTTTAAAGAATACAAACAGTCCAGGGAACAAATGAGCCATTAGTTGAACATCTTGATCATGCACGAAAAAGTTGTGACATCCTTGAACACGTCCAGTTTGACGCCATCTTAAACCATTGCCATCTATCAGATTCACTAAAGTTCCCTTTGATATTTTAACTCAGTGTTATTCGATGTCTGAGGCAAAATTTTGGAAGAAGGTAATGTAGTAATATTCATGTATATTTGTGAATTACAATGTTATTTCTAAATAATGACTACAAGCTGAAGCTATGAAATGAGACCACAAACATAAGTAAACACCAAAACACGCACACAGAGAAACTTCAGGATACTCTGTATTTTTAGGTTTTATACAGCAGCAAACATTATGAGCAACATCACTTAAATTAGATTAGACTGATTTTTATTTTAGACTATTTTCAGAATACTTACAATTTACAAACTACTTCCAAAAGAAACCACTAGATGGCAAAATTCCCACATTTAATGAAGTCTCGAGGTAATGAACACACCTACTGTAAGTATAAGAATACTAAAAGAAACCTTTTTTTGTGTGGTTATATAATAACTTTTTACACAGAACAAACTGCAGCATATAGATCTTAAGGTAAGAAACAATCTGGGGTTTCTGGCTCAAGTCTGTGTCTCAGGTTTACCGGGTGATCACGTGTATTATTCAGAATTTTGCAGGTGTAGCTTTCAGGTATATTGTGTTTTTGGCACACTGAAAAATCATCCACTTAAGCCTACAAATAATGTTATAGTTTTTAATTTACTCTTGATACTTTCAATTCCTTAGGTGACAGTTTCACTGACACCTAACTTGAAGCTGCAGTTTCACACAAGTGGCAAACACAGGATACACCATTTACAGGTTCAGTTCCTATTATGAATACTTTGTGCCAGATTCATGAAACCCATTGTACTTTCACAAACAAGGCAAAGTCTGACTTACATTACACATGTCAGTACAACAATTGGCAGAGCAGCCCAAAGTGCCAGAAGTAGAATGAACAGGGCCACTGAATATAGACTGATCAGTGAGTCCGTGGAGCAACAAACTCTACAGAGTTTGTGGAATTTGTTGTTTGTTGCTGTGGAGTTTGTTAAAATAATTTTAGTCAGGATCATTAAAGGATCACAAAGACAAAAAAGCTCTGCTGTCAGCTCTGCGGTCTGTGCATCTCCAGGAGTCTAAAATGAAGATGTATTGGTGTCCTCCTGACCTGCCCTACATGTAGTTTAGAAAAGTTGCTTCTTACACGTATCAGTGTTATCTGAACCAATGACATTGGAACAGACGTGGAGCCGAAAACATGGTCACATTAGCAGGGCTGAAGACATTCCGATCATAACACAAGCTCCAATGTTTTACTCAAATTATCATCCTGTTTGTGACACCACTGAGCATCCAGGGAGCTGCTCACACCCTCCTTCCACTTGCCTAAGGAAATTCATGTTGCCATAATCATACACTTTAATTGATGGTTTAACACAAAAACGCTGTAGTTATCTTCAACTTTAACCACACTTCCCAATGTTTTGTGACCTTCTTCTCAGCTTTCACCACTGAAGCACTTCTAACAGCAGGAAAACTACAAGTAAATAGCAGTAGGTGCACTCTTTACCCCAGTAATGGAGCTACTTTCTCTCAGTTAAAAAGCACCCTTGGGAATAACAGCTGCTAGAGGTCTTCAGTTTGCTTTCCTCACCATGTCGCCGCATCCTCACCATCCACGTGACCTTGGCTTATTGAAAATGGTATGCGCTCAGTGGTGCCCTGTCCAAAGGGAACCAACTTATTTGGGTTCTGTCCATGTACATTTCTTATTGCAGCCCTGCACAATAAAGGATCTGCCAGCAAGGTCTCTGATTCAGAATCAATCAGTGTGGAAGTTAGCATAAAATTAATGAGACTAATGTTATTAATGTTAATATAAAAGCTTCACAAATAATAAAATGCTTCTGCAATGAGTGACACTTTTCACTTTTTTTTTGAGTCAAAACTTTGCTCTAATGACTTTATTTTGTAATTTTCTCAGTATAAACATATTGCAAACACTTTTAATATTTCTTTTACAACTGAGATCCAGTGAAAAGCTGTCCTGATGTCTTATTCATGAACAGTAATAATAGTCATTTCCACCTCTATGGCTAATGATAAGTAGAAAAGTAAAATGTCTGTCTTGTCAGCTGTTGCAGAACCACAAAAGAACAACCACAGCTTTTGGTTTGCCCACTGTAAAAAGAAAATACAATTGTCTCCTCTCAATCTGTTAATAATTCTGTATGGTTTTATTCATGTCATCCAGCAAATGACATATTACAGGTACAATTTAGAGCTGGGGCCCACTGTGAGCCATCCATTCCCTCCCCACAGCATTAAAAAATAAACATGATATAGATCCACCTGTCTGGTGTTTATGAAGATAAAACTCTTACAGCTCCCTTGTTTTTATGTCCAAGCTTGCTCTACTATTAATACAGGCCTGTGCTTAGTCATCTGTTGAGTCTTTCCTGTGCAGTAAGAGAGTGTGTCAAAAGGTGATGTGAAATATGAGTGTAAACTTCCAGAACTGTCTGGGGCTGGAAGAGGAGTGTGTGGGNGAGGGACTTTGCTGTGGTCGGTAGTATTGTCAAGTCTTACAGCTATGATGAATGATGAATGAATGATAAAAATGATGAATATTAATAGCTAACAACATTAGTCCTGAATGAGTTACACCATGAGAATAGTTGCATTTAAGGACTATTTATGTAGTATAGACCCCGTTTACCTTCTTGTAAACTAAACTATCTGATAAAATGTTGGTGAAGGGAATGTTATGCATAAGGAAAGACAGACAGTACAATGGGAAATGTCATATTAATGGAAGTGTAGAGAGGTGGAACCAGACAGAGGGTGGTCTGCATTAAACAGTGGGCTCCACGCGTGGAGCCCACTGTTTAATGCTTAGCCTCGAGCAGCACACTGACTTTCCTTGCCTTAAGCATGTCTGGCTTTTTGTCTGGCTTTTACAGAAGAGTAGACATATTACTTGCAAGGGTCTCAGGGGTTCAGTAAGCTGAAGCTAATAAGGTGACATGGTAAAATGCGGGGGGGAGGGAACGATATCCTTTTACAGTCTGGAAATAAAGCAGATCAGTGACTGTGGAGCGGCTCTACATCTGTCATGTTGTTGGGCTGCTAGACGAAGAGGCTACAGCAGCACCACCAGAGGACCAACACAGGACTAATGCAGGGAGGGTGGAAATTTAACACTGAGGAGCTGTGTATTTCCTCCCAACATGTAATGTGTCAGTTACCTAAATTTGCTGATTCCGACTCTACTGTAATGACAGACTTTAATTTCATAACATTTACAGTACCTGCAGCAATCTGAGATACGAGTCATTTCCTATGTTGAATCAGAGTTTTTTTTGTTTTTTTTTTAGGTTGTTTAACAACAAAACTGGCATAATCACAGGATTGGAGGTTTTAGCCAGATTTATAATGAAAGTGAGAACATTGTTTTCACTTAGTGATATGGCTCGGTAGATCTCCAGCTGTGTAACAGAAAAACAACGAACAACTGGATTAAAAGTGAGCAAAGGAATTTGTTGCTTTCATCCTGGCAGGGGAATACACCGTAGACTAACCAAGATTAGACATCCTTCCTGAAGCATTTTTCATGCCAAGTCCTGGAATTTGAGGTTAGAAAAACATGCAGTGATGTACAAAGAGAACCTTTTGAGGTGCACTACCCCTGCCCTGGTGGATCCTCTGGAGTCAACCAAAATAACCCATTCAAATCTAAAAATCAGACATAAACCCTGTCCTTTTAAACAGAAGAAGTCATCACTGTGACAAGAGTCACAGTATTCCTGGAATGTCCTGATCCGTCAGGGCTGGGATGCCTTAGGGAAGAGACAGAGAATGCTCTCTTTCCCCCATAACCCCCTCCCTTTCCTCTCCCCTAACATGGACCTACTTATATGAGTCAGGCTACACCTATGAAAACTGAGGCTTCATGTGACAGGCCATATTCAGAGCAAGAAAAGATTACTTCTGACATCATGTATTCACTGGTACGATGTATTCTCTCAAAGACACTCTCTCTGTTTTCATCCTGACCCTTCAGCAAGTAGTGACTTTTGCTGTCTATCCACATTGAGGCTTTTAAATGGTATCAAATGATTCTTATAAAAATTTCTAGCCATTGGCAAAGCTAATCTTTGGTATCATATATCCATTTTCTTTACTTGAAAGATCCAGTAAAAGAAAACAAAAACTGTCTTACTCAATGAGATGATGTCACTGTGGAGGTTTGTAAACCTCTACAACCTAACTTGCAAATGGGTGATTATTGGGGTCAAGGGTTGTATGACCCGTCAGGTTCAGGGCTGTTGTCTGTCTGACAGGGCAGGTAAAGCACTTTTAATGAGTGGCAGTTAGAAATAAGTGGTGATATGTGGCAGCAGTGCAGCATAATGACAAACTTGTTAGTCAACACAGGAGTGCCTGCGTTATTTGCGGAAATTGAAAGTCCAGTTTATTTTATTGCTTTTGTCCATAAATGATAAACAATACTTTGCTACTCTGTGAAATTTAATAATAATAAATCTGAATAATTGCTTCCTGAGGAATGCAGAGAAAGAAGATAAGGCCACTTTAAAAAAAAAATTGAACCTTTATAAATCTCATTAAGATTAAAAAAAATCTCTGAGACCTGACCAAGTCAGTAGTGAATTGAATATGTATTTTGTGGTTTTAGGCCAGCAGAACCAGTACTGTTTGTAAGGTGGGTGCTCATTTATGATGTGAAGATAAGGCAGCTGCAGAATAATATCATGATCATCATTGTTATCATGATATGATTTCTGATGTAAGGTGACCTGAGTGTCCTGAAAGGTGCCCACAAATAAAATGTATGATGATGATGATGATGATGATCATTATCATCACCATAATACCCTTATAATAATCTTTGCCATCTTTTTTCGGAAAAAAATATATAGCACCAACTGTTCCATAAATGACTTAAATTTCACTGTTCGTTTTAAAACCAGATTTGGAGGATTGGAGTAGGAGGGGTCTGGGAAAAGACCAGAAGAGGGCGGTGCTTGCAATCACTTCATATTCCCATATGTCAATGAACGCTCAACAGGAAAGTCAAACTTTGAAATGTGTTGAGTGGAATAATGGACGGATAATAACTGCAAACCTTAGAGATGTGACGTTTTAGCGCAAAGGATTATTTGTATAGCCTACTTAACCCAGAAAATAGGCACACATATAATGTCTTTTTTTTTTTTTTTTTTNTTTTTTTTTTTTTTTTTTTAAGTCAACGTCGTGAGAGTTTGTTTGTCTTTAATTTGTGAAAAGACTCATGTCGGATAAATAATATCTGATAAGCTATTGGAAGTTATACACCAGATGAAGTACAGCATCGCCAGGATGAGACTGTGGACTCTGCTTGTCCTCATTCCTGTGTGCTCATCCTCTCCTCTCCTTTCTGCTGGTGAGTGTTTGTTACTATGATTTTTACGCACGGAAGATGTGAATAAATAAAACAGCAATAACTATCTAAGCCGCTTATCTCATAACACCATCAATATATTTTAAAGGTGTTTGGGACAGGAGAATCGGACACCTTGCTTATGATTGAGTTGCACAGCTCCATTTCTTCTCTCAAGTTTAATATACTGAAATCCATGCATGTTTTTTCCTTTACCAGGCACCACTAAACCCAAAGGTCCAGCTGCAGAGAGCCGCTGCTCCGGCCGAGCCTGCAACCCGCGAATGGGTAACTTAGCCCTGGGTAGAGTGCTGACCACCCGCTCGGTGTGCGGCTCCAACTCCTCGGAGCCATTCTGTTACTACAAGCAGGCTGCTGCCCCCCGCAGCCGGGAGTCCTGCTCGGCAGCAAAGTGCAACAAGTGCAGCGCTGCCATCAGCAACCAGGCACACCCGCCCTCCGCCATGAGCGACTCCTCATTCCGCCACCCCGACACCTGGTGGCAGTCTGCGGAGGGGATGAAGGAGGAGACGCTCCAGCTGGACCTAGAGACTGAGTTCCTCTTCACCCATCTTATCCTAGTGTTCCGGTCACCCCGGCCCGCCGCCATGATGCTGGAGCGCTCTCAGGATTACGGGCACTCGTGGAAGACCCTCAGGTACTTTGCCACGGACTGTGAGGGAGCGTTTGGGCTGGCAGAGGAGTCACCAGCCGGGAAGAGCAGGGTAATCTGCACCTCCAAGTACTCAGGAGCGTTCCCGTGTACTAGAGGAGAGGTGAGTTTTCTGCAGCAACATTATGGGTTTTTATTAAACTCTGAGTTAAAAAAAAAGAAAAAAGAAATCATCATGGTGATATGTTTAAATTAATACTGGAATAACATTTTTTTTTATCTGGATGAACTGAGCATCAAATATTTGACACTACCCACTGGGCCAAACTTTGTACATATTTCATCCTTGAAAATTATTTTAAAAATTTGGATATGATCTACTGTATATAAAACCTGGGAAATTAACTGTTGTGTCAAAACATTCCCTTATCCCCTATAGCAGGTGAGAGGTTGGAATACACAAGCTGCACTTGTACCTTTTATCTGCTCCATTGATTTTAAACTTTTAAATAAATTTGGGTTTCAAACATCTTTCTGAGTGTAATTCCTCTCCTGCCACATGGTAAATCTGGCGGATGGGGGGAATTACCTTAACAACCACAACAACAAAAGGCATCTGATGTCTTCTTTAAGCTGTGAAAGGTCAGTCAATAAGCTCTGAAGTGCATGAAGGATGCTGTAGCTCAGAAAGCTTTGAGACTAACACGGGTTACAATATTGAATTCTGAGATCTGAAAGTGACCACATCAAAATATGCTGCCAGATATTCCCCTAGCAGATCACTGAAATAACATTGGCCATCTGCTCTGCCCTTGCTGACCAGTTATTGGCACTTGGATACTCACATCATGATATCACACAAAGCACTGAACAAACAGTTAACCAAGCTTTGTAAGATGATCTCTGATGAGCTGGGGAAGACCTTCTAAGCTACAAACAGCTACGATGAGCATGGGTAGAATATCAATGTTTTCTCTCTGATGTCCTACCTTTTGGACTAGATCATCACAGGGAGACTCAAGCCAGATAGCCAGCTATGGTTTATTTATGAGCAGACCACTTTACTCACACACATGATGAGAGAGAGCAGGAGAGAATGAGAGAAGCAGTTGTTTTTCTTTTCTACTCCAAAGAAAGCAGACCACAATGGGAGATCTGGCTGAATGTTTGAATGAATATATGGCCTTGGCTGATCTCATAATTGCAGTGTATTTGCAATAAGTATGTGTGTTGCTATTAGCTCGGTTGCGTAAGCCCCTCACCCTTTATAATTAGTGTCTCTGTGTGTCTTAACATTCACAGAAAACCCTGCAAGTGTTCATACTGCTGTGTGAAGGGTAGTTTCAGTAATACAGTAATACTATACAGTCATCATGTATTTAGTTTATAATGTTAACTATTTATACTAATGAACTTAAGTATACATAACATTGTTTATGTTGTAAATCAGAATAATTAGAATCTTCAGTTGCAATAAATATATAGGCCTTGTAATTTTCATTAGAGGCTCTCTTATATAGTCCAAATATATAATACAACACATAATACTATAAAGTTGATCCAGCCCGTTTAAGTGAGAACCTTGTAACTCTAATTTTGATATTTTTTAGGATTTAATTTTGTGCTCCTGTGTAGGCTTTTGGAGTTAAAGGCTTTATTGAATAACATCACGTCAGTCCAGTTCACTTGAGTGCAATTCTGTGCAGTTCATTTCAATATAAAAGAAAACTTCTTGCAGTAGTTTCTGAAAAATTTAAATTTTGGAGAGATGAGGTTTTGACCCTACAGTGACAATCTGATTAGTTAAATTAGTAGTGTTGATGATGCCATTCGATTGTAAATGAATGTTGGAAAAAAAATCATAGTTTGTTCATATTATATTTATGGGTCTAGAATGAATATTGAACATGAATGTTTCATTCTAACTGTATATTCACCAGTTTTATTCTTGATGTTATTATTGACAGCAATGAGTCTGTCATTTTTTGTATGTGACTTTGCACGCACGCACGCATGCACACACACACACACACACACACACACACACACACACACACACACACACACAGAGGATGGGTCTGATTAACATTCAAGAGAACTGCAGAATTAAAGCAGAACATGAACCTTCATCAGTGTTTACATTGGAATGACTCTGATTTTCCAAGAATAGCAGCTATTTGAGGACCGTGAAAAGCAAACCAGACTGATGTTCTGTTTTTTATTTGGCAGAACAAGAAAAATAAATTGACATGATGTGTGTTTTCGTCACGGTCTGTCACTATGTCTAAAGATCAGCCCTTTTATTTCTTAAGGAAACTCTACATGTGGAACAACACAACTTTTGGAAGAGTTTTACAAAATGATTCATCTTCTCTCCCCAAGGTGATCTATCGTGCCTTGTTGTCATGGCAATCTATGGATCCCTATGGACCAGCTGCCCAGGATCAGCTTATGATCACCAACCTGAGAGTCCATCTACTGCAGCATCAGCCCTGTCCCTGCCAAAGCAAACATCCTGGTGATAACGTCCTGCCCACAGACCATTATGCTATTTATGATTTTATTGTCAAAGGCAGTTGCCTTTGCAATGGCCATGCAGAGCTTTGTTTACCAGCGAGGGGTTACCATCCCAGTCAACAGAGGACCAGTAACATGGTGAGTAATTTAGACACACAGGTTGCACAGCATTGATGCTCCACCAAAACAAATCTCTACATGCTCAGTTTGATCTGTTGGGAAAACTTGCTTAGATGTTGTATCATTCCAGTTCTGTTGTTGTCTCTGTTTTTAATTACTTATGTGGTGGGATTGGGAGTATAGGGTTTTGTGGTTGTGTTCCCACCACTCCCTGGTTCTGTGCGCTGGTATGTGCTGAAGTGACTGTTGTGTAGATTGGATATCAGGCCCCAGCTTTACCTGCCATTACAGGGATTTAAGGATGTGGAAACCTTAATTATAGTGTTCAGCCTAGCGCTTTAACAGCTCATAGTCTTTGTCGTGTTTCTCTCTTTACTGTAAATGGAGAATAGAAAGACTCATTGAATTCCAGCTTGGTTTAAGGTGCTATAGCATGCTACACAAAATAAGCTGCACAATCTGAAATTCCTGTGACTCTGCATGTTAATGATGGTATGTTGCAATACAGTTAGTGTAATTATTGTGTTTATTCTTATGTTTTTCAAAGCAATGTGAGGAGATAAAAAGCCTTTCAATCAATCAACATGCTGTGGCACTAAAAGCAGTGGACAAAATGACAGCAGAGAAAACATGTTAGGTGTGTTTAACTGTGCATGTAGATACAATAAAATGCCAAATAATGGGTCATTGTGTATCTGTTGTATTTGACCTACAGGTCCATGGCAAGTGTGTTTGCAAACACAACACAGCTGGTGACCACTGCGAGCGCTGTGCGCCGCTTTACAACGACCAACCCTGGCAGGCAGCCAACGGCCTCATAGGGACGCCGCATGAGTGTCAGAGTGAGTGATGGGGCAAGAGGTCAAATGCGGTGGAGAACACACAACATGTTTCTGCAGTGACTTTAGTATATTAAATATTATTTAACCTTTTCAACTGTGATGTAAGATGAATAATAATACCATTTCTTATTTCTATGACACATAACAGTTATTGCAAACACTAACATGCTTTGAAGTGTCAGAGCTGGTAAAGAAAAACATCTTAATCTTTTTTTCCTTCTTATTTCTATATGTGCATCTGAACACAGAGTGCAAGTGTAATGGCCATGCCAACAGCTGTCACTTTAACAGAGGACTGTGGCTAGCAACGGGACGACAGAGTGGAGGTGTGTGTGACGACTGCCGCCACAACACAGAGGGCCGTTACTGTCAAAATTGCAAGAAGGGTTTCTTCAGAGACCCCAACCAACCAAAGACTGCCCCTGTTTCTTGCAGACGTAAGGCCTATAGTGTCCTAAAACTCTTTCTCAGACTTTCAGTAGATTGTGTTCTGCGTCCTTTGCCTGGATGAATGCCAGCTAAGAATTCCAATTAAGAGGAGCAACAGTAATTGAGATTTGATTTTTCTGTCGACCAGCCAGATTAAGATAGATCAAACTCTTTGATGTGGGTATTTTCATCAGCACTCCAGTTACTGCCTTGCCAGTGGTAGGATAGTTAAATGACTCCTCTCTTCTCCTTAGCAGGAATGATGGAAGTCGTACTGTTTTGGAATGTGACTGTAATTGAAAACAATGGAGGAATTTCCCATGGTCCATGCGAGCACATTTTTCCCATTCCTGCCCTTTGCCCCGAGTATGCTGCAGCATTTTTAACAGCAAACATGCGGTTTATGAAAACAGATGAAGCATGTCTGAAACAAAAATCAGCCTGTCATCAGAAGGGACCATTAGACAGTGAGTCTGACAGTGTGGAGAAGGAGTGATTTACTGTTTATTTTTGCTGCAGCTGGTTAAAGCATGTTGAGCACACACTCCCAGCTTGTTCATTACAGGAGGCTGATGGAGTAGATTTATTTTCAGATTGTCATAGGAATTCGCTGTATTCTTGTCTGTTTTGCCTTTGCATCTATGCACATAATGCATACTGTGTACTTGTAGGTTCATGCTGGAAAACAAATAGAGATGTTACATCTTTTGCTGTGTCTCCTCTCCTCTGCAGCGTGTTCCTGCCACCCCGTAGGCTCTATCCTCTCAGGTGTTGCCACCCTCTGTAACCCTAGCAATGGGGAGTGCTCTTGTAAACCTGGTGTTGGAGGCCTCCACTGTGACAGCTGCAAGATGGGGTACTGGGGCTTTCATGAATATGGCTGCCGTCCATGTGACTGTGCAGGGGACTGTGATCCCTACACTGGTGACTGCATTTCTGGGTGAGCACCAAGCTTTAATACCTTAGCCATATGTACAGTCCAAAAGTCTGAGACCACTGTGAAAATGCTTCTATTTTGCATTCTTTTTGAATTTAATACAAGATTTTTCATTACAAATGATAATATCATCTTAACAATTTGAGTGAAAAGTTGAATCTTTGAAAAATGTACATGAACTTCAGAATATCTTAGTATTTGGTATGCCCCCCTTTTTGCTTTAATGACAGCATCACTCGAGCTGGCATGGACTCCACAAGTTTGTGCAAAACCTGATGACACAAGTTATCCCAGCATGATTTGGCAATGTTCCAAAGAGCTTCTTGTGATGTCAGAACTTTCTGATTATTTCCACATTTATATGGAAAACGTGACAGATTTTTGACATGGTCTCAGATTTTGGACCCCACTGTATGTGCACATATAAATCAGGATAAAAAAAAAACGCATGCTTTAAAGATAGCCTTTAGGATTATTAACACTGAGTGGAGCCCTGCCTCTGACTGATGTTACCTCTTTGGCACAGCTCAGATGTGGAGGTCTTCTATACAGCCACTGGTCACATGGGACACAGCAGCAATAACAGTGAGCTGGCACTCTTTAGGGTAGAGGAGCATTTCTCTGCACTGCACCACTCTGGTAAGTCACAGGTCATATCACACTTAATATACTGCACACTTGTCCTACACAGATGAAAATGCAGCTGTATAGATGACTTAATATATGTCACAATTCTATGTGTCTCCTGAATCATATGGATCTTAATCATATTTTATTTTCCCAGAGAAATGTGAATGTGTAGAAGTGAGCCTTGGCAGCCCTAAACTCTTCTGTGCTATGGAGTATGACTACGGTAAGTGGGATTTGACACAGGGAGGGTGAGGCCATTCAAGAACATAAATCTGTAATCTGTGTATTAAAATGAAATTTCAAAAGCTGAAAAAGTTGTGATTTCATAAACTTTGAAGAGTGTTGAAATGTCATCATGCAAAAAAAAAAAAAAANAAAAAAAAAAAAAAAGCAAATGTTATAGAAGTGGAATGTTGGTACTGATGAATTTTGGAGTTGAATCACTATTTGTTTTGCTCCTGTAGTGCTGATGGTGAAAGTTGTGTCAGCTCATGATAAAGGCTCCCATGCAGAGGTCAAAGTCAAGATCAAGAAGGTCTTGTACCAGACCACTCACATGAGGATTCAGAGGGGAAGCATCACTCTTTATCCAGAGTCCTGGACCATTCAAAGCTGTACTTGTCCTATTCTTAACCCAGGTCAGCTGCAGCCAAATCCAAAGAGAAACTTAAGTGCTCGGAGTGTGAGTACCATACTGTGAGCACAGTACTTGACCTGAGTTTGTAATTAGTTGACTCGACTCTTGAATGGACAATCTGCCAACATTGTGCTGAATAGCAGATCTTTGTCGCTGCTCAAGAAGCCTTTGAGTGGATGCCAACATCCTAGCATCAGTCATTTAGAGTGGACACTTGCAGCTTAAAAGTTACTGCCATCTCTTTGTTATGAGACTGTTTTACAACCAGACCTCCACAATAACAACATTTCATTCAAACGACTCTCAAAGCGCATTGAAAAGGATAATTAAATTTTAAATAATAATGTTTGTGTCTTATAAGGTGCTCCTCAAAGTAAATTTTTCTTCTGTCATGTGTGTCTAGTGATGTTTAATAAGGCTTATGCTCTGCTCTCTCTCATCTCCTCTTCAGGATCTGAGTACATAGTAGCTGGTCATAAGGACTGGAGGACTGGCCAACTGATGGTCAACATTAAGAGCCTTGTCAAACCATGGATGTCTAGTCTGGGACGCAAAATTCTCCACATCCTCAGGAACAACTGTGGCCTTCGGTAGGGCATCAAGAAATGTGATGAAGAGAGGAATGAAAAGGAACAGAAATATGGTGACACAGATGGTTTCTTGGATGGGTTAAAGACTGGACAAGATTAAAAGAGGGACTCTTTGAATTAAGGACAGCATGGACACTAAAGTGCAAACCCATGACGATTAGAGGGAATTCACTTCTTACATCTGTTTCCAGTCCAGTCCACAGCCAAAAAAAAAAAAAAAAAANAAAAAAAAAAAAAAAAAAAGAGGACACTACAAGGCTTCTTAACGTGTGATAGGAATAAGCAGATGCTGTAAGCTGATAATCATACAAAGTACAGTCCCATAGCATTTCCCATAGCATCATGGGAAATCAAAGCTATAAAGACTTTCATCCCAAGACAAATTTGTTGCTGGAAATCATTCCTGTGTTATGATATGCCTTAGTAATTATTTCCAGATTATTTATAAAGCAACAGGGAATTCATGTTTAAATCTCAATCATACTCCATATGCTGTGCAAAGCCATTTGACAGAGTTGATGCGCTAAAACACATTCAGATCCTTTTAGATCTATTTCACTGAGAGCTGTTTATTCTGAGATCTTGGAAAGGCATGGACTGAATTATCCTTGATGTCTCAGACGTTGGCCGATAAACCATAAAGGATGCAACATCTTAATGTGTGTACAGAGTGCGTGTGTGCATGTTCGTGTGGTTTGGTTCATATCCCTGATGGAGAGGCTGGGACTATGCAGGTCAGAACTAGTAACCTCTGGAGGAGGAGAGGGGATGGAAAACATTAAAGGAATCAAGCGGTTTAATGTGAACTTTGGTCTGGCACTCACCCACCTGCTGTCTGACAGGAGCCAAAGCCAAACACACTCAGCTCCACCCTCTGGTCCTCAGCACACACACCTGACAAAAACACCTGGGTTATATGAGTGGAACGTTGTCAGGCTGCTTAAGTCAGACATGACTCAAACGTCTCCCTAACGCCCTCAAAAGACTTGGTTCAGCTCCATTCTGTTTGAGGATTCATTTGAGAAGGTCTCTTCGAACCCGATCCTCTGTGTGTGTATGTGTGTGTCTGAGAGATAATAAGAGGATGAGAGATGTATATCTATGTGCATGCCCTCTCACGTGTGTTTCTTTCTTTGGTCAGCAACTCTTGCCATCCCAAATATAAATATGTATTAAAAGGCTTGGTATTAATTGACGTCATGGTGTTATCAGATCTAGTGTCCAGAGGCCATTTTTGAGCCAGGTCCAGTTAAGAATAGGCCCATCTGCTGTCTCCAAGGACAACAGACAAACTGTATAGAGACATGATGCATTCCTCAGTTGTGACATCATCATCCATGTCCTTGTCCCAAAGACTTTACTAAAATAAGAGGAAAATGGGCTGGACAAAATGGTGCGTGAGCATAGTCAATGTCATATTTGTAATGCTATTTTTGTATCGTGAACATTTTCCCATTGGAAATTAATTTGTTGTTTTCATACAAATTGTGCTTGTAGTTAATGCTTCTGGGAAAAGTCTATTTAATTTCATGGTCACATTGTGCTGAAGCATGTGGCTATTAATAGCCTGGCATTTCCTAACATCTTCATTAATGGGGTGATTGATGGCTATTTAACTTGTGTTTAGTACCGCCCTCGTTTGGATAAAAGTGATAAATGCACTTGGATACACATGAAGACGGACATGATGAACATGCTGTGTTTACAAGTGTTGACACAGCACTCAATGTAAGGATTGATAAGAATTTATTTCTTATAAAACTGCCTTAAATTAAAATAGAGCAAAGAAATATAGAAATATAAATATTTCATAGCAGTATTTTTTCCTTAAAAGGCCTTAACAAGGCATTGAAGCATAGCATTATTAGACAAGGTGTCTGCCAAAACATTTTTTTGCATGATTCCTTTGTATATATTCCTTTTGCATATTTTCTAAAAGCAGCTCATCAAATTATAAATAAAATGACACCACTACATTTATTAATGTTATGCCCTTAATCTACTGGTTTGATCCTTTGGGGAAAAATACTACTCCCATGACACAAGTAATTTGGTCTTGCTAAAACAATTACCTAAATGTAGTATTCAAGCAATGGAAATTCAGGTGAGAAATATTGCATAATTTTTGTCAGTCTAAAGAGGTTTGTTGTCGCTGAGCTGTCATGCTCTTCCTGGTTTGCCTTTAGTTTAGTGCATGCTTAGTAGTCGTCTCCCCGGCTCACTACTTCCTTGCAGGTGGGCCTGAGTAGGATGGTGTGCTCGTACTGTGCTGTGTAGCTGCCCTTGATGTCACAGAGAGGTGGGTAAGGGTCTATGATGCCAAGGTCACACAGATTCTTCAGAGCCATCAGGTACTTACTCTCACCCCGACGGTCCAGCCAGCGGCGGCAGAATGCCAGGGTGCCAAAATTCTCATTGATCACATTCNACCCCGACGGTCCAGCCAGCGGCGGCAGAATGCCAGGGTGCCAAAATTCTCATTGATCACATTCAGCAGATGTTTAGCCCTTGGAAGTCTGTGTGACAGTGTGAAAATCCAGATGGAAAAAGTCAAACAAACTATAATGATGATGAATTGGAAGAAAGACTAAGAGGAGCCAATCGAAGTTATAAATAAGTTTCTACATTGGTAATTTGCATATTGCTATAGGGATAAAAACAGAACCGACCTTATTGGCACATGTCCAACATTGAAGTTTTTCATGTAATGTGAGCAGTCCATGTCATCATGCACTGCACCTCTTCCTGTACTGCCGAATGTCTCAATTGCATAAACATCACCTTCCTGAGAAGCAACAGAAAAAACACAGAAAACACTTTATTAGACGTGGAATTGGCCTGAAGCTGTGTCACAGAACATATATAATAGATAATATATTTGACATAAAGAGTGCTTCTCTATAGAAACAATGATAATAGAATGGGTGTGATATAACTGAAGGACACTGTAAAGGAAAAACACTGCAGGGGGACAGAGTAAATTTAACAAAAATGTCAAGCTGTCAATGTCTGACATATTCATTGTTAGTCTATTAAAGGACAGTAATGTTCTTTCTGGAGCGGTGCCTTATGTGAGTTGAGTAACTGGGTTTCAGTGGCGTTTTGCATCTCTATCAGTGCATGGCTGTTGTTAGAGTCACTGTGGTATTAGCTGATAACACTGCGACACCCTCTCCTCTCCACAGATAATCAGTCAAAGTGCTACCAGCCCCGTGGCACACCCAGCTGTCACACCAGTACACTCTGATCACAAAGAGGGTAATGGGCCTGATACACTTCAGCTAAAACTACAACACATAAAGCTGCTACATCAGCACGACCCCTACCCTCTTCACGCTCCCCTGGAACCATCAGGTAAAATGCTGGATGCAGCAACTTGCCAATTAAAATGCTCAGTTCTGTCCAAATACAGTCATGCACTGCAGCTGTGTGGGTGTGGGGCAAACACAGTCCTCAGTGAACGGTGTAGGATAGTGTGTAATAATGGTGCTTTCTCCTTGGTGAAGCATGTGCCTGTTAATTAACTCTGCAATTCGGTGATGCCATGATGCATTCAAAGGCTGGAGTTGTAATACATGTTGCTACTTGATGCGGCTGATAATTCCACTAAAGGCATAGTTAAAGCACTTGATGAGGGTGAACAAGAAGCTGTTAGAGCAGTGAATTGGAACACTTCTCCACACTCCATCGCAACCTTAACCAACCACAAGTTCTTCCAGTTACACTTAAGAATTAAAAAGGCTAGACTTATATGTAAGGTGAAACATCTAAGAAAGGTTTAATTTCAGACACTCCAGTAAAAAAAATCAGCAGAGGCTGCAGTCGTGTTATTCTCTGGAATCTAGTCACATCTAAATAATACACAATTAAAAGAACAACTACCAAATGTGAATTGATTTCAACTGAATCAGCTGCATTATAGATTACACGTTGTGCTGTACAAATCAGCATACAAACCTCCATCCTTGTGGCCTCTCCACCTTTTACAATAGGGACTGTCTTTCCTGAGTGTATTCTGTACTGTCCAATGGAGTGACCATTGAGATTTCTGATGGGCTTCACTGCAATGAGAATACAAAGCAGTTTAATAAATTGCAAGAAAGCATTGAACCTGTTCATACAGATAATGTGATAAATGAGCTTATCTCTTACCTTGATATGTTTTCCCATCTATCTCCACTTCATAGGACTCCATGACCTCTTGAATGGTCTCACCAACATCGCACAGCCGTACATCAATTCCGGCAAACTGGGACAGAGAGGAGTTTACACTGTCATCAGTAAATAGCACTTCATTCCTCACACCCGTGCAGCCTGGACAGTAAGTAATCTTTGGTACCTGCTGTTGTGACATTCTTATTTTATAAGAAGAACCTCACATTGGTGAAAGAGCTGTGTTACCTTGATGCCAGTGTTGGTGGCGTCTCTTACAGCCTCCAGCAGCCTGTCATACTTTGGGTTGAACGTGACGGTGAAGGCACAATCTATTATTCGACCTGGAAGACCAAGTATGTTGCTTGTTTAAAGCAGCTGTTATCATTTTTGCAGAGCTTTCGTGTAACATTAATCTAAAAAGAGAAGCAGTGAATTAACTTAGAAGAGTTTATTTCATGCATAGTGAATTATAATGCAATCATCACTTTACAGAGTCGTAAAAACTGCCAAGTGTGAAATGGTACAATGCAACTTGAGGTGCGCTTAACAGTTATTAGTCCGTCCTCACCATTAATATGCGTTCCAAAGTCAATCTTGCAGACATCGTCATAGCGCAGCACTGTAGGGTCTCCAGCATTTGGGGTGTAGTGAGCAGCACAGTGGTTGATGGAGCAGCCAGTGGGGAAGGCCAGACCTGCCTTTAGTCCGTTTTCTTTGATCAGCCTCCTGGAGCAGTCCTCCAGCGTTTCACTGCCAGAAACAGAAACCAGCACAATGGGACAAATGATGACAGGAACAATGGGACAATAAAGAACCCATAAAAGTTAGAAAAACACAGCGTAGCAGTCCTTCTGTATTCATTGAGGATTTTAAAGAGTTTCATATTGACTAAACTGACACTGGATCATTGATTATTTGCTGTTCATATTATTTTGTAATAGTTCCTTGTTTTTGATCTTTGTAATTTACCTGTTTCTACACCTGTGGCTCCTATTGCACTCCACTTGTTTGAGGAGAGGGAATCTCTCTTTGTATAGCCTCTCCTGAGGTTTTTCCCATTTTTCTTATACAATAAGATTTTTAGGGAGTTTTTCCTCTTCTTCTTAGAAAGCTTGGGCTGGGTCTGGAACTGCTAATGTGTGGGTCTGTAAAGCCCTTTGAGACATTGTATGTGATACTGGGCTATAAAAATAAACTTGACTTAACTTGACTTGCTGGCAAGCACAAAAAGTGTAAACTATTGTATACCACTATCATTCTCAACTCCAGATTCAGGGGGCAAGATTAATGGATAACAATTGATTGCATGTCTCACCAGATGTCAATCATGGTCATCCCTGGTTTGATCCAGCTCCTGATATAGGCACGGACCTGCCGGTGTGCCTCAGCTGCCTCCCTGAAATCATTCCACATCTCCTCGTTGGCCCTGTCCAGTGCCCGCTTCTCTTCACTGGTGGTCCGCCATGCTGCACTACGCCTGACGGGGGTGGTGACAGAAGGTGTGCCACTTTATGCAAATATTTCTAATGAGAATGTAATATCCAGTCATATGCTTGTGGAAACTGCCGAAGAATAAGTGGTGAAGCCAAATACAATAATAATTTATGTACTGCATACATTACACCTCATGAACCTATCCAACATGTATAAGTGCAACGCATAGAGATCTAAATAAAATTAGACATATCAAAGTGGTTCGGCTATTGCTGAATGTGCGGGTCTGTGTGGAGGTCACACACACCCGTCTTTTGATGGGGGATATTCACACTCCTCTCCCTTTGGAAAGTCTCCGTTGGGATACAGCTCACAAATAGGGACTGAGGGAGGGTCAGTCTGTCCCTTCACTGTGCCCCAGATAGAAGGAAAGCGAAGCAGAGAAAAGCAGTGGGAGAGAGCAAAGGAAACAGGAGTTATACACTCAGCACAAAGACATTTTATTTTAGCTGGAAAAAGAAATTGCACAGTCCATGACACACTGATCCTATTAAGAGCTACCCTACAGTAAATAAATTAGCTGAATTACTAAATGCTACAGCAAAATACAAATGATTAACATATAGTGGGCAACAACAACAACAACAACAACAACAACAACAACAACAACAATAATAATAATAATAATAATAACAATAATAATAATATGGATAAAGATCAATCTATTTCAGTGCACTTACTCCTTCCCCACTATAACACTGGTATTACTTGGCTTTCAGTTCATTTGTATAATGTGTTTAATATATTTTCATTTGTAATGTCATTTTACAGTAGTACATCACCAGTGTCAGTCCTGAATTGTGTCTCTTGGCACTAATTAAGCAAGTCACTTAATTGTAATTTTATGCAACAGATGTATAAAATAGCTTTTATACACCTGTTGTATCTAAAAGTAATTCTCATGCATCAATTCATTTCTTGAATTTCTTAGAAAAAACATGGAAACATGGAAAATCATTTGTGATGAAAAGATTCTTGCAGGACCATCCAATCATTGTCCAAAAAAAAAAAAAAAAANAAAAAAAAAAAAAAAAGAAAAAGGAAAAAAAAAAAAAGCCAAATTAAGTGAATGTGAATTGAACTTAAT
Source organism: Lucifuga dentata (assembly GCA_014773175.1). Lineage (NCBI taxonomy): Eukaryota > Metazoa > Chordata > Actinopteri > Ophidiiformes > Bythitidae > Lucifuga > Lucifuga dentata. The sequence goes on along the minus strand of VXCM01001168.1, from coordinate 56,918 downwards.
TCTTGCATTTTCAGAGGAACCTGCCAGAACACACTGTTTTGCAGACTGCAGAGAAGCATTTTGCTGAACTAAGGAAAATAGCTTACTTCCTTTCTTCTTCTTTTTCTTCTTTTTCTTTTTTCCAGCTGAGTTGTCTCCCTCATCCCCATCTGTTGAAGGCATCATTAGTTTCAATACAATTTATAAGGTGAGTAATATTGATGGATGCTTGACTGCAATTCCCAGGTTGTTACAGAACATCAAACATCACACTGCAGATATGACCTATTGAATTTGACTGTGTGTGGGGACTTGAATTCAGCACAATCACCACTGCAAAGAATGATGATGATGCAATTATGATCATGATGATGGAATCTTTAGGTCTTACCTTCCTCTACATCTTCCTCCCTCTCTTTGTCCTCCAGTGCTTGCCGTTCCAGCTGTTTTATCAAATCACAAACTCCTCCAGTTTCTCCATCCCCCTCAGCTTCATTTGTCCCCGCTGCAAAGTCAACTCATGCATGCATGTGCAGGTGAACAGGCGTGCCATTTGTGCATGCACATACACATACATGCAAACACACACACACACACACACACACACACACACACACACACACACACACAAGAATACACACATACACACAGAGGGAGTAAATTATTTGTGGGTCAGAGTCATTTCAAAAAAGTGAATTCACTATGTTCAGAACTTGGCAAGGTCTGTGCATAATTTGTTTCTATACCCTGGGAATCAATATCCTCAAGGACATATGTACCTTGCAGCATTATGATATTTAGCCCTTCAAAGACAGTTCTCTGTGTACCACAGTTAACATGCACTTTGGTTCAGGTTCAGCACTCGGGCTTTTGGTATTATGCAATAAAAGGCTGTAAGACTGCAATATTTTAATGTCTTCTTTTCTTTCTTTTTTGCATAAAAGTTGTTCTCACATTGCTGCAAAACTGTAGCTATACCTATTACAGAATTCTATGTACTGTAGTTTATATAGATTTAAATTGCAAAACATGAATAATCTTGAGTAAAATTAAACTCTATTCTCCTCATATTTTGAAATGACAGTATTCCATCAATTTTTATATTAAATAAAATTCAATATTTGAAAGCATGTCCCATTTCCAGATAAGCGCCCTCAGTTTTGCCCCCCTGCAGGAGCAGCTCAGTCAGAACACACAGGAACATCTTCTGACAGGTAGAAAAGTCTCCTGTCCCGAACATTTGATGCTCTCTCCTGAATTTGCCACTAACTAGGAAACAATATTGCACTCTTTTCTCAATGATTTCCAAACCAGAAAGTGATGCCTCTTACCTAGTGCGGTAGCCTTGTTCTTTTTCTTTTTTCTCCTCTTTTTCTTTACTGCTTCCGTGGCATCGCCTTCTTCTTTTTCCACATTCAAGTCGTCCCCGTTGAGAAGTTGAGGCTTTACTTCATGCTGTAGCTGTAGCTCCGCCATGATCAGCGACTGAGAGATAAAGTGACGCATAAGCTGCTGGGAGCCTCCAGTGGTCAGAGCTGAAAAGTGGTGCTGGAGGCAGCCGAGCCAGTAATGAGCTTAGACAATCCCTGTGCAACAATTTAAACCCAACAGAGGGCGGTAATCCTCCTGTTGTTATCATCAAATGATTCCTTTGTGTAACAGTGACTTCATTTTGGGAGGAAAAACAGGAATAAGACAAATCCCGCTTCATTATCCCAGTGTATGCTTGTGAATACCATGTCCTGGTAACTGGTCTGAAAATGCTGCATTGCATTCTGGAATCGTCACTTTCTACGAACGTAAGCTGCATTCCAGTTTCTTGCTGAGTCTCAAGTTACGGGACGCACCTGTACTGTCTCCACATGAAGATTAATGTGTGCAGCGTGTCCACACATAGCCAAACGTTCCATACCTTATCTGTTATTCTTTGTTTGTCTTATCACCAGTAGCCCTTTAATTTGATGCCCGCAGCAGATCATTAATGGTGCGTAACGCCAGTATTTGGAGACGGGTGAAGACCAGTGTAACCAGGCAACCAGCCCAGCGCGCTGCATGGGTACAGGTTACATACACTCCTGAAAGACGGATTTTATTGGACAGCAACCTTCAGTTTGGATGTTTTGTTGCTCTCAGGTCTTTTATAGAAAATAGGTGCATTCATTTTCAAGAAATAATGATTTCATCTGGTGCGCTGAAAGAATTAAGGGCTGGCCCGTCGTATTTCTTTGACCAGGTATGGCTGTTGACTGATCTTGCTGACTTGTCTATAAGAGCAAGGCGTTAGCAATTTCATTCATCTGCTTCTCTCCAGCCAACAGGACGAGATCGGAAGAAAGTCGCAAGATTTAACGCTTTACCTTTTCATTTGGCAGATGAAGGGTTACAGCTGGAAACTGTAAGGTAGATCATTTAATTCCATTGTTAGTTATTTTATATTGCTGTTTGTGGATGCATTTTTCTTAAACATTTTTCTTCTTTCCTCGTTTAGCGATCCAGAGACTGAAGCTGACATCAGAACTGTAGATCAGAGCACAGAGAGACTTTCAGGTGAAACAAGTAAACTTGATACAACTTCGTTTGCCGTCAGTGACGCACTGAACGTGAAGAACCGGGATCCGCTTAAAGGCCAATTTAACACTTACAAACGAGCAGCTCCTCACATATTAAACCAGCTGGCTCTCTTGCTTTCACAGCATAAGTGGACCGAGAAGGGCTGCATCCCACAGGCCATTATGAATATTCTGAATTACTCCTGGCAGGATCTCATTGCAGGGGCGGTCTACTTGAAAAGTTCGGATCCGTCTGGCAAACAAGCAAAGTTTAAGGCTCCCCTGAGCCCTGAGGAAACTCTCCGACAGGTGTCTGTCCAAGAAAAGAGGAAAACAGGAGAGAAAAAGTTGGCTGCTGTGAGAAATGTTGGGAAATGTGAGAGAAAACCGGAAGTTCATCCAGATTCACCCAGGAAAAAGCAACTCTCCAGCACCAGCAGAGGTACATGAATCCTTGTGTCACATCCTGTCATTATTTTACTGGAAATGTGGAAAAAGGGCAGGCTGAATAGGCAGAGAATACATCAGTACTAACTGGGCACTGATGTACTCTGGCCCGTTAACCATTTACAGAGCTAAGTAACACTGTTGGGCTGCCTGATGTAACAGGAGTGACTTGATATGAGCTTGATATGAAATGGCCAATATTGTCCATAGCAATGGTTCTCTGTCCTGGTCCTTGAAAACCACAGCACTTAAAATTCCTCTCCCTGCTCTATCCACACCTGACTAGATAAATCAGGGATGTTCACTTCATCAAGAGTTGGAACCTTCCAGATCTTGATTGGCTAATACACCTGATTTAGCTGATTTACATGTGGGGAGAGCAGGGAGAGATGGAATGAAATGAAATGAAAATGTTAGACCTGTTTTTTGAAATACATGTGATTTTTTGAATTATCGTTGATTTTTTGTTAATTAAAGTGCTAGACTGTGTTTAGAGGTATGGATTTAAAGTATGTCCAGGAGACCAGTGCATTTTTTTGATATTGTAAACCTTCTGGATCTGTTTTTTATGTAATATATCATGTCGTCTAATCATTTTATATTGTAGGTAGCCCTCTTATCAAATTGGCATGGGACTACAGATGAAAATTAGTCAGCTTTGGCTAAATCTGGCATATTTACATTTGATTGTATATTAATGTGCATTGTCCCAATTAAATAAANCTTTGGCTAAATCTGGCATATTTACATTTGATTGTATATTAATGTGCATTGTCCCAATTAAATAAAAGAATTAAGAATGGCAAAAATGCAGTGCTGTGGTATTTGAGGACAAGGCTTGAGAACCACTGGTCCATAAAACTTGCACAATGGATGGATGGATGGATGGATGGGATTTAATGCATATTTGCCTTCACATCCCCACAGCCCGCACTTCCACAACCATCAATTTCTCCATCTCATCCAGCAGCTTTAAAGAGCAAGGTATGTTACATAACTGAAAGTTTGTGTTTTGGTGGTTGTCTCTGTAACTGCTGCTCTGCTGTTTCAGCTGGATATGATTTGTTTCCAGGTTGGATCATTCAGCCACCCTGTGATGAGTTTCAGCGGATCACTTTGTGTCAGTGGGTGGTGGACCGACTCCAGAAAGCAAGAATGTGTGTTGTTAACTTTAACATGAATCCAACTTTCCTTACATTACAAAATGTCATATATATAGAAGGAAAATTATACATTTGTTGCTTTTTGGAAAGTGGTATCTCCTTTTTGAAATTTGCTTTCATGTTCATCCTATTCAATTAAGTTTGTAGCTTGAAGGAATCGTTACATCAAACTGACTTCTCTGCTACACAGAAAATTGCAAACAACTGAACAGAGCAAGCAGGGCCTGAATAAGCCACTCATAGTCCGTCACTACAGTGAGGCCAAATCACATTTGAAAGACAAGAGAGCAAGAGCCAAGGCCCAACCTGCTACTCTAGTTAACGGAATGCCCCAGATACCAGAGGTGAAGCAGCAGGATGCAGCACAGCAGAAACTACACTACAGAATCAACGATGGCTCCTCATTCATATAGTATCCTCAGACCATGTTTATTCATAATTACATTCAGTGCTGATTCTGGTGGTTGCCAAAGAAGCAAATCCAGTGTAGGACATATGGCAAATGTGTCACTGCAGCTGACCTTTGACCCTTGATCCTGACCTCCCAGCTACCCATCTGGTTGTATGGCAGTATGCCAGAGCCACTCAGGTCTGCCACGTGGAGGCTTCTACACCAATGTTTTCAGCGATGGTAAATGTCCTGCTATCTTGGCCACAATCACAGCATCTGGGCATGGGGCCGTTACACACCCTCACAGGTGAGCACCATCATAGGCACAGTGATGGTACAGGAGTGTGAACAATGATACATGAAATGTAGTTGTTTCTCTCTTCCCTTTAGCTCTGCTATTACAGCAATGTGGAACCAGGATGGTGGATTCATGTGTGACCCTTATGGGAATGTAACTAAGAAGTGGACCTGGCAGGTGGACCTCGTATTGACAAAGAAGATTATTATACAGGTGAAGGTGGAGGATATTGACCCACTGACTTTTAAGAATATTACTGGTTCATTTTCCAGGAACAGCTTTGGTATCAGATGGTTTCCAAGGCTGGTGGGAGGGCTACTCAAGAGGACTCAACATTTGTACAATATGTGAGATGTTTAGATGAGAAATTAAGTTTAAAAGAAATAAAGCAGAGGTGTATATGGCCACCAATAGAATGACCAATTTAAGATCATGAATAAATTTACCATGACTCATAACCATGTTTTCATTTTCCCATTTAAAGTAATCGTGTGTGTCTTTCTGTGTCTTACAGTTATCAGACCTGATCTATGTGAGGTTGCTCAGTGGTACTTCTGCCATGCTCAGCTTCAGATGTAACAGTGAAAATGTCCACCTCCCACTCTCTGTCCTGCCTAATCAAGCTCCATCAGGAGAAATGGTGAGAAATGTTATTATCAAGGAGAACACATTACTTTGAACTAACAGGTTTACTATAAACTAGTTGAACATGTTTTCTGCATTCACAACATTATTTGCAGATCGAGCAAAAGTTGACCTCTGATGCTGCTCAAGAACTTGCAGATAAAAGGAGAACTCCTTCTTTGGTTATAAGGAGCAAGAGGAGCCTGACACTAACACCAGTGAGAGACTCATTATAAAATATGATGCTTCAAAATTTAACCTGTGTCTATGATGAGCTGATGCTGTGGATCAATGGATTTAGAACAAATTGAAGTAACCTGTTGCACCGTAATACCAATAGTTTCTAGTTGAGCCACAAAAAGTTCTACAGATGGCTAGAATGAGTCACTTTTTATACGACAGCTTGTTAAATACCTTATATATCATATAATCTACCATGCATGTAATGATATATGGCAGGTGTCTTTGTGCTCCCAGGAGGTTTTCCAGATGGTTAAAGAGGAGGAGAGGCTGGATGAGCCGTCAGCACAGTGGAGGGGAGGAGGACATGCTGGCAAGGTGTTGAAGAGGCTTCAGCAGAGAATACGAAACACTGTGGATGACTGGATGGACTATTATCGCATGGCAACTGGTATCTACCAGCTCAGCCGTTGTGAACCCAATCTTTCTTGCATACATTTTCTGAATAGTTCTTCATTATAGCCTAAAGTCTTACTCAAGCCAATCTGAGCCAGTAAAGTTGCTTAGATTAATTCATTGAAGCAAAAGTTGCTGTATTGCCTCATCATGCAAACTCAACACTATTGAATAGTTCCATCAGGGTCTTGTTCACGGTCACTTGTGTCACTGTGTGTCTGTGTGCATTTCTAAATGACCTCTTCCTCTCCTTCAGGTATCAAGTGTCCTGACATGGAGCGGATGCCATATGCCCTACCGAGGACCAGGCTGAGGAGTGAGGTAGAGTCAGCTGCTCTGCCCTCTCTGAACCCACCTGAGCAGGCAGAGGTTAAGCCCACCCAACTTGAGGAGGGGCCACATGAGTTACAGAAGCTGTCCAGACACCTGTTAGTATATGGTGTAAATATTATCTATCTATCTATCTATCTATCTATCTATCTATCTATCTATCTATCTATCTATCTATCTATCAAGTGATTGGTTTTGTAATAGTGGCAGAACTGGCACACTGTTGCTCAGTTTCAAGTGCTTTATTGGACTTAGAGATGTAGCCAATACGCATGCATAAGCACTAATATTGGCTGACTTACTGATGTCTATGTTGACAGGACATCTAAAAAGCAAATAAAGGAGGAGCATATAACACAGATACAACCCCTTGAAATCCGCACCAATGTCAAACTGGAGTAAGACCCACCTGTATAACTTAGAGCCATAATCATTCCAATTTGTTCCAGTATTAATGTATAGAAAACCTAACCGTCACTACCACCTCCTGTAACCCCAGGTCAGTGATTATTCCAAAGAGTCCACAGCTGCAGCCCTCCGCAGTCAAGCACTCCCAAGTCCAGCCATCGTTCATCCCCTCCGTTCCCCTTACAGTGTGCCCTGCTTTGCTGAGGGCTGCCCTGCTGGGGGAGGGGAGGCAGAGGCTGTGCCGCTGCAGCTCCAGACTGATGCCACTGGTGACAGACCTAGAGTATGACACCTTCATTATGGGCCAGCCCCCACACAGTGAACAGATCCTGGTGGTGTGTGTGACTCCGCTTCCACCTTTTGACGCACACATTATGCCTAACCAGGACAAGCTGGAGCAGCTTTACAGGAGGAGGAACAAGGATAGATCAATGCCCTGCACTCAGGTCTGAATGGTGGCTTACGTATAGAGATGAAAAGCTAAATCATAGCAACAACTCTGCAGTGAATAACAATTTGATTTTGTGCTTGTGGGTAACACTTTTTAGTAAGGCCTGTTTTATGAATTTTATTAATTTTATCTGTTTAATGATGTTGATGAAATATGATGAAATCATATTAACTGATGCATATGTTTCACAATATACAACTGCAAACTGGAAACTTAGTAACATGTTATTTTCTTATCCAGTGCCGGATGGATTCATTTCGCCTGGTGAAGTATGAAATGTCAACAGGATGGACCAGCAGTGGAGAGCAGAACATTCTGCTGCAGCAGCGACACAATGCTGCTCCTGGCACAATCCTGGTGAGTAAACACACTGCAAGGCTGATCCAAAGGCTGCATGCACAATTTACTGTTGTACAGTGTGTACACATACTGTATTCATGTATTCATATATTCCACTGGGTGGCAGCACTGCTTGCATGAAGCACGGGAGTAGTGGGGGTGGTGGTGAGGGGAAAACTGGAGTGAATGATTCAGACATTTGTTGTAAGTATGCTGACAATTAGTGAGAGATGATGTTTCATATTCACAAAAGGCGGTTCTAAGTTTTAGTGTACCTGCATTCATAAAAGCTGCTCCAATGATTTCTTCTCCGAATCATAAAAAACACCTGTTGTGATGCACATGATGCACCTAGTTTCCTCTGTTGTGAAATCTTGCCAGATGACTGATGTGATTTATGGTGAAAAAATACAGAATCATGACAGTGGTGGAAACCACTTCTCTGTTACATCAAGAGACGTGAATATTAGGAACAACACAGAGGGAGGTGTATGACTAATTATTTTTCAATATACCAAGAAAAATAGCTCAGGTTCTTATTAACTTCTGCAAGACCCACTGGTTGAATCAGTTTTTTTATGTAGTAATGCCAAGAATTGTTTAAACCTTTAGAACTTTATTGTTTAGCATATCTTCTTCACACTGTATGCGATACTGTTTACTAAACAGAGTGAAAAAGGATTTTCCTCCAAATCTGAGGAATCATAAGGAAATGTTTTGTCTTCTATATAATGTAATGTCTCTTTGTTTATGAGACAGATGTACATCAGAGGGAAGCTGCTTTTTGCTGGAAACATGCTCAGTGGTTGCAGTGGCTCAGTCAAAGACCTTCACAAGCAAATCTCCAGAAGCAGGGGAGACTACAGATTAGGTCTGAGCCTCCCTGCAGACTACAAGCTCAGGTAGCACTACATCCACCAGTGTGGATCTGATTTAAGCATAGGAAACATGAATTCAATCTCACCCAGAACCAGTGATATGGTGCTAAATAACAACAAGGATTAAACTTTGAACTCTAGTCAGTGATCAACATTAGGTTTGTAGCTATAAATAAGATGAAGAGGTTGATATACTTACAAATTGTTTTATTCTGTGCTACAGTGAAGACCCATGCCAGCATCCACCTCCAAAAACACAGTGTTAACAAGTGGCTATCCCACAGGACTGCTTCATTGGATCAAAGGTTCAGTCCAATGAGTGTGTGAATGAATGTTTATTTTGAAGTTAAAGCCTTGATCATTCTAATTCCTTTTCTTATAATCTGCTATGATCTCAACAAACTTTAACACTTGTGTTGATAACACAGTTTCAGCAATATCTGATGAAATTATATGTCTGATGTCTTTATTCTTATCAGGAAAACCACTTGAGGTCCCGAGGGAGCACTCAGATGACAGATAAACTTGTGTGAAGCCAAAAAGACTCCTCTTCCTGCTGCTCTTGTTGTCATCTAGTGAATAATGACAGGATTCATTCATTCAGTGTTAGCCGGTTCTTATTTATTACAAAATCAAAGCTGCAAAACAGCATCAACTGCAGGTTAATACTTCAGTGAATGTGCAAGAAGACTACGAAAACCTAATTTGCTTACTTGGCAGGTTGGTAATCTGTAATTATGATGCAAAATGCCTTTTCAGCCTTTGGCAGCAGAGAGCCCTTTGGCAACGCTCAGAGGAACCAGGTCTTAATATCTATCATAAAAGATAATGACTGCTGATGTTAATATCAGTATTTCTGTGATTTCTGAATAATGGACTATTGCATTTTTTTTTTTACATCAATGGAAAATGTGTATTACATTTTTTTTTCAGTAAAAATGAGTAGATTTAATTAAAAAAAAAAAAAAANTAAAAAAAAAAAAAACAAACCTCCAGTATTTACTTTTTTTAAAAAGTCCAGTGTCTCTGAGAACATATTAAATATTTTGTCTTCCTTCCTGCTGGCCAGGTCATGAATGTTTCCTGTCAGAAAAAGTGATTCACCAACATGGTGACAAAGTTACAGCGTGATGAAAGCACAGCTGATAAAAGATGTATTTTAAGTTTTACTTCCTCATAAAACATTAAATTTAGCTTACATAGTACCTGCTGGACTCCACTCATATTTGTGGCTGCTTATTCATTCCAGTGCCGGTAATATTAGCGCTGATGATGTATGAGGAAACTTTATGTCAAGACAAATAATTTTTAGTTTTTATTTTCCTTTTTTTTCCTCCATCTGTGTGCATAATATTTTTTCTCCATCTGTGTGCATAATATTTTTTCTCCATCTGTGTGCATAATATAGTCGTGATAAATGCCATGATTGGTATTTATACCAATCATGGCATATATAATCATGCCATATATCAAGCTGCATATATATATACAGAACGGTTCTGTATATATATATGCAGCTTGATCTTGCATCAGACAGATAGCTCTCCTTGATTAATCTATCACGTTTCATTTAAAACTAATAATCAATTTCTATGGGGGGGGTCTAACCACCCTAAACAAACAAAAACAAATAAACAAGCAGTGACATTAATAAACAGTCCAGTGGTTTAATTTGTGAACTTCCATGCACCAAATCCAGATAACCAGCATCCTGCTCCGCCCCGAGAACACCCAACGGGGTGATGACGGCCTCAAACAATTAATTGGTTAACCCTGACGACGTGGCGGGGAATAGATTAGTTATTACAGTCATCACATTAATTTATCATTAAAGATTACATCTTTCATACATCGCTCATACCTTTAACTTTTGTTTTGATTCATTGGGCTGGACTTTGTGACTCCTGAGGACCCCTAGTGGACTGTTTGAGGAAACAAAAAGGAAGCTGGTACTTGCTCACTGTATGAGCAAACACCCCCACAAGTGTTTCTCCTATTGAAGCGCAGAAAAGGTCGATCGAGAGGATAAGACTGTTGTTTTTTCTAAGTCGATGACTGAAATGTATCTGGAGATAAAGAATGGTTTGTTTCTCCTGCGGTGATTTATCACAGCTGACAGTAGCCGAGTAAAGCAGCCATGAGCTCCGGTGAGTCCCCACAGCTCTTTTATTCGCTCTTTAGAGTGGTAGTTCTGGTCAAACTTTTGAGAACAGGTGTGGTATTAGAGATTAGAAAATCCAGGAGCGCTGTTTAAAAATTTATTATAGTGTTGGGGTAATACAGGATTTCTCTTATTTAACGTGTGTGATCTGTAGTTGTTAGAAGTTGTTTGTGTCCCAAATCCCTAAATGCCATTAAATTGGTTTTGTAGACTGCTCACTGTCAAGCTGTGGCTTGCTGAATAAGGCAAGAAAAGCTGTGGTTTCCTGCAGAGGGGAAAAACAGCTTCTGACTGCATTTGTCAGCATGTTATGTTTTGTTCACCACATAAGATTTTAGGACACTATTTTAGTCAGATATGTTGTTTTGATTTAAGCTTCTCCCCTCCTCCATTCCTCTCCCTCTGCCTGCTGCCTGGGTTGTTAGCTGGATTACTGTGCTGTTGTGTGGAGAGGCAAACAAAAGCCATGTGATATTTGAACCCCACCATGAGAGTAATTTAAAGTAGCGCTACACTAAGCTTTCACTCCATTAAGACCAGTGATACAGGATAGATTTCAAGTGTAAACATCTGTCTCTGCTGAAAATGCATCAGATGTTCCATCTGGTTATTGGCGTTGAATTGAAATACAACTTAGAGTCATAACTATTTGCAGTGTTTCAGATAGAGGATTTCTAGCACATCGATGAGACTTTAAAGCAAGATTCCACTGATTTTACACATCAAATTCAATGTATTGGTCTTGAGATCCCTATTCAGAATGTCAAAACAGTGCATAAAGGCTTTTGTAGCTGTAGATGGTGCTGTGGGAAGTCAGGGAAACTGACCTCTGTGACACCAAAAGAGTTCTTTATGTTGGTGATAAAGATCACAAGTTTGAAAACTAAAACTGAAAGGCTCAGGAGAGGCATTAGTTATCAAAGTTGTAGTCTAGCACCAACATTTGAAAAAGCACCAATGTGAAGTAGCCCTTGTGATGTCATAGAGGTCACTGTTCCTGACCTTGCAAGGTGCCATCTACAGCAATGAAAGCCTTTGTACAGGTGTTTTCTTATATTGAATACTGCTGCCCCACCAACCCTTCTCCAAGCAATAAACTGAATTTGATGAATAAAATTGATGTAGTCCCCCTTCACACAAACTTTCGGTTTCTCTCCCTAGACATGCAGAAGCCACCACTGGCCCCTAAACCAAAGCTGATCCAGTCTCAGAGGCCAGGACTGTCTCCCTCAATCCCCAGAAAAGATGCTGTCCCCCAGCCATCTCCCGGACCACCAAAAAGGGTTAAACCAGTACCAGCCCCCAAACCCTGCCTCCCCAAACTCACCACTGCCATGGAATCCAAACCACTCACTTCAAAGAGCCTGCACCAAACATCTGTAACTGAAACAACAGAAATACCAAGAAGCACAGGGCTTCTAAACTCAAAAAATGGAATACAGCAAGAAAACAAGAAACCAGATTGGGATTACGTTATTCCTATTTGCCTGTGTAGCCAAGAAAACTGTCTGTGTATTAGGAAGACAGCAAACCTAACAGAGAAAGACTTGACAACATCACACAAAGGTAAAATGGGGGAAAACAGAAAGCCTACCACAAGATCTCAAAGTATCCTGGATAACAGAGGAGAGAAAATGGACAATGCCAAATGCCAAATGATGAATATTCATCTGTTACAAAATGGCTGTCTTCAGCCCACTTCCACCAACACCAACTCCACAAGCCATCAACTTCTCAAAGAGATGCCTAAGCAGATCAAAGCAACAGAGAGTTTAGACAAAAATCTGAACGCACACATAGATACCTCCAGTTCTGTTGAAATGGTTCAGCCTTCTCTGCCTCACAGAACATGGAGTGATGAGGCAAATGCTAACGTAATACCTCTGAGTGCCACCAGGAGAGGACCACAGCAAGATCCTCTGGGCTCAAAGCAAATGTCGTGTGTGCCCGAACCTGAACCCACACCAGTCCTGGCAGCTAGCTCCTGGGCTGTCCCTGTCCCTGTACCACGGAAACCTAGGAAGCCTGTGCTGGCTCACCAGGAAAAGGTGGAGGAGGAGAGGGAAACTTTAAGCCAAGAATGGAGGGAAATTAACGTCAAAGAGGTGCAGGTGTCATCAGAGAGGAAGAGCAGCTCATCTTTGTCTGTCAGTGTTGCTGTTCCAGTGGTGAACACATCTGTTAGTGAAAACAGAAAGCTGCCCTATCTGTCTGAAGGAAAACCCAGTGCTCCACCAGCTCCTCCGCCCAGGAAAAAACCTTTTCTGTCTGCACCTGAAATATCAACCACCTTTGCTCCTCACATGCTCCCACAGGATGTAGAGGAGGAAGACCTGGACTTTGACTGCAACATCTATGAGATGGAGATATCAGTTGACAAAGAGGATGAAGAGGTGGAGGAGAAAGGAAGGGATGATCAAGAAGCCACATCCAGCGACCTCACACATCATCTCCCTCCCACCAGCTCGCTCAATCAGTCGGAGCTCAGCCAACAGTTCGCCATCACCCTCACAGCCCATGGCAAATCTGAGGAAGATGGAGCAGTTAAGGTAGCACCACAGAAGCCCAAAAGACACAATGACCCGATGGCGTGGATGCTGAAGAAGGAATCTTCTGAGGAGAAGGAAGAGGAGAAATTTGGAGATAATGAGAGAAGGCAGACCCTTGGTATCCAGGATGACAGTTTGAAGGAGAAGGCCATGAGGAAGCTGCCTTTAACCCCAGAAGAGAAAACAGGCAGTAATCTCTTTCCAACTGTGGTGTCACCTGGAACCACCAAGCCTTCTCGTTCCAGCCTGGGAAAACTGAGAGCCAAATCATTCACTGCTGCTGACCTCATTCTCTCTGAAGGACAGAGAAAGAACTCTTTCCAGAAACTGCTGGACTTGAAGCTTTCTGTGAAGATGTTGCCCAAGTTAATAACAAAAGGAGGCCAGTCAGACTGCACTACTTCAGAAATGGAACGATGTGTGGATGGGAACCAAAATGGACATCAGACCTGCCAAGAGCATCCAAGTGTTCCAATGCAGGTTAAACGTAAGCTCTCCTGCCCACACATCGGATTAGAGCAAAGTGTGGATGGAGAGGAGTTTTCTCCTGGAATGGAAGACGCTGGTGACTATGAGAACATTCCTTACTATGAGGAGATTGCGGACTACATTAACCTGCCTTTGGCAAGAGCAATGGTATCTCCCCAGGCCTCACAGCCTTCAGCCTGGCAGAGTTCATTGTATGATGATGAGAACATTTATGAGGAGCAGGAGCCTTATATGCCCATGGAGAAAAATACTGAACACCAAGAGGAACATAGTGGCTATGAGAGGTACATCATGGTGGCTTTCATTTCTGTCCGTCTCTCTCTGCCTCTCTCGTCTCAGTTCGTCACGTGCTGGTCTTACCTAATGTGGTGTTGCACTTATTTTTTTTCCACTAATAAAAATGATTGCCTGTGTGTATGAAATGAACGCAGATTGTCTCAAGCTGTTTTCTGATGACAAAGAGTTTAGAAAAGATAAAGGAAGGTTTGTCTCATTGTGGGAATTGCTGCACGTTTCCTGTCTGGGGAGTTTGACTGGTATGGTGGCACATGCTCACTCAGGATGCATTTCAGGTGTTGATGGATTGTTATTTGACATAATTACAGGTGAATGTGTAAAATCCTCTTCATACAGTAATAGACAGGGACCCTTTGGCGTGAGGCAACAATATGTGCTTTTGTGTAATTTGCCCAGAAGGTCTTAGTCAAGGAATTTGCGCCGCAGTGTGCATTACGGTATATGTCAGCAATCGATATAGTTTCTTATCTGAGGCTAAAAGGAGACATTGACTACAATGTAATTATTTTCTTAATTACCTAATTAGTTAAATTGAACTTATATTCTTTGTATATTCTTTGGAGTAGTATTTGTAAAATAAAAAAATTGAATGCATTAGGTTATGAATGACAAGTGAGCAGAAGTCAGCTGGCATTTAAAATATGGGATCTAAGGATTACAGTTTGTGTAACTGTACAGCTTAGCGTGACAGCCCTCTTTTTTTTCCAAACCGTGCAGCAATCACATGATAAGAACAGGTTGAGCTGCTCACAAACTGAGACCAGGCACGGTTAAGTGCAACAGCTTTTGTAAACAGCCCATAGTGTGTTAAACCCACAGACTCTGGCTTATTGTGTTTGCTGCTTGGCCTTGATCTAGATTTATTTATTTATTTATTTATTTGCAGTTTGTTCAGGGTATTGCCATTTTTCACTTGTCCTTTTCAGCAGCGATTTATGGCATTTATGATGAGTATTGACGTAACTTTTAATTGATAATATGTACTGTAGTTGCTTTAGAGCTGCAAGTTTAAATTAACAAAGGACAAAGGTTTATGATGACTGATTTGGAGTTGTATTTCTGTTAGAGATGGCCACATTTAGCTAGCCTACCCAAGGCAAGCAGTTGGAGTAGGACTAGTCTTATGCAATAGTGTTGATGATTATCATCAAATATATTTTCTTCTCCTTTCCTGTATTTTTTTTTTTCCTGTGGAATTCACTTTCTGAGAAAAGGAAATGTTACAGTACTGCTGGATGGACAGTTTTTCCTTTCTTTTCTGTTGTTACAAAGACACTCTCCCTCAGATTATAGTTTGCTGACACAGGCATTTGGATTCCAAACCTCTTCTCTGCCCCCCTCATTCTCACTTTCTTTTCCATTTTACACCAATTATGTGCCAAAATGTGTTCTCTTTGTATACACATTACTCTGATGCGTGTATGTTTAAAGGTGTGCTACCTTTTTTTGACAGAGGATCTGTTAATCAGCATGTGTCACAGCTGCATGATGGGACCTCAGATGATGACATCATGGCCCACAGCTCGGATGAAGAGGATGAGGATGATCACAGCTCCACCTCAAGTAAAGGGGAGCCTGAGCAGCCAGAGGAGACAGTGGTAAGGCTCACACATTGTTAGATTTATGACTGTACTTCCTCGATATGCTCAGAAATATTTATGAAAGCCAACTCATATGGTTTGCTCTTTTCAAGGTCTAACAGATAACATTTTGTCCCGGTCCATTTTCTCACTTTTTGACACTGTGTACACTAATTTTCATAAACTCCATGTACAACAACCTCGTACTGTAGCCAGGAGAAATTCTACTGAATATATTAAAATGCACAATATGTTTTCGCAGTGAGAGGTTTTCTCATGAGCCTTGCTTGAGTAAACGCATATTTCACAGTGATTTATTATAGTGCGTTGGCTTGCAAGTCTGCTTTTGCACCTGTTTTAGATGCAGAGCAGATTAAAGAAGAGCAAGATACACCACATTGCTACAGAAATCATGAGCTCTGAGAGAGTGTAAGAGTCTAAACTTTTCTATTTCGCCATAATACAGCACTAATCCAATACAGATTCTTTAATATTTCTCATTATTTCTATCTATTTTTCTAGGTTTGTTGATGTCCTGAAGCTACTTCATATTGTAAGTTCCATAGATACTGTATCATCCTTTTGTGTTCCATTAACAGAAAAACAAGCTCTGTATTTGCTGTTAGAAGAGCTGAGGCTGGTGTTATTCTATATATGTTTTATCTAGTGCAAGGTCGACTGTGTGAGCCAAAGTTCTCCTTATGTGTTTGATTATGCAAACCACTGAGGCACACCTCATGCAGGATAGATGGCGTGTAGCCCCTACTCCCCTCAGTCTGGCCCATATGGCTCACATTCCCCACGGTTTCCCCCAGAGGTTGTTCAATCTGACAATAACTTGGTATGTTTGTCTGGATGTACAGTAGATGGAAACATGTTGACTGTTAGCGGTATTTTAAGATGTTTAATGTGTGATGAATCTAAATAAAGCTAAACCACAAAATGGTACGATAATTTAGTGTATTACTTAGCACAAAGGATAGTCAAAGAATTGTCAGTGCAGTATATTTCTGACCTACTTTGTATTATTACTACATTTAAATTCAGACAACTTTATTTATCCCTGTGAGGACATACAAACATATATGGATACCAAAATACACACAGACAAAACAAAACAAAAAGCCAGACATGAGTTCTATGTGAGGCCAATGAATAAATGCACTAAAATAACTATAGGCTTATTCATTAATAGACTTTGATTGAATTACTCATTCATTAATAGGCATTCATTTGTAATATATTAACTATGTGCTTATTTTTGTGCTCATTTAAGTATTATGAACATCAGCAAAATATACAGATACAGCAGGATAGTCCTACATGTTACTGGTGTTTCTCTCGTACAAAGAGAAGGACAAAATGAGGTAACGGTAAGGTTAAATTTTTATATCACCCTTCTAGATGAAATTTCACAAAGTGTTTAACTTAATGTAAAATACCATTATCACTGAAGTAACTTAATCACAATTACAAATAGAGATGGGTCACATCAGCTTGAATGGCAAAATGCAAAACTGTCAACGCATTGGTAGATGAGGTTAATAAAGCAACACGAGACAACTAACACAGAGGACAAATTATGTGATTTTGTAAAACAAAAAAACAAAAAAACCCCCCAACTTTTAAATTATTTCATTTGTCATTATAAACACCCTCAAAAATCCTGACATCGTGTACCAAACACAGACAAGCTGAATCAATAAATAGGAAAAATGGTCATAAGTCAAAACTAACCAAAAGGGATATTATGGACAAAAGAGGCAGAGAAATACAATTGATTGGAATGTGGCCGAAGAAGAACTTTGTAGTTTGTTTGAAATGTTGAATAATTTAAAAGTTAAAGTCCTCATTCATTCTTTTTTTCTGTATTTAACAAAATATGAGTACAGCCATATGGGCAACTGCTTGGAGAAAGGCCTTGAAATGTGTGTGGGGAGTAGAACTGAGTCATTAGCAATGACTCCTCATTACGGCGCACAGACAGGAAGAAGCTGGTCTCTGTAGCCCACAAGGGAATTAAGTCCAGTAATCAGGAACAGTTGTATCAAGTTCAGAGGAATGTTGAGGTGACTTAGAGCTTTAGTCTTTATCTCCACTTGGCACCTCTCCAGTTTCTCTCCAGCTGATGAATAATAACATGCTCTGTTTACTGGCACTGTGTGGTGTAACCTCATGCCTCTAAACTGTCAAATTTTCAGGAACAGACAGGAAAAACAGCCTTGATTTTAGCTTGTTGACAGTGTATTGTTAAGTCTGTCTTGTTGGTTTTGACAGACCCTCATAAACCTTATAATCATATTTAAGAATATTCTCAACCCACTGAAACTACACCCACAGTGGCACTATTGGGTTGTACAGTACCACAGCAGATGATTGTGCCCGCTTCAATCTGAGCAGTAATATGGTATTACCAACAAATACTCTCTTGGTGCTGATTCAGTCGTGTCTGCGTTTTTAGCTTGTGAAACAAGTTTTTTTTTTTTTTTTTTTTTTTTTTNTTTTTTTCCCAATGCCCTAAATCCTTTCAATATGACCACCCCCATCACGATCAGCTGTGTCGTAGGAGGAGATCATGCATGTTCACCACAGGAGCTCTCTGCTGGACACTTACTGTAAGCAGTTTTTCTGCCCTGTGTCCTGTAAACCATACACAATAAAAAAAAAAAAAANAAAAAAAAAAAAAAAAGTACATCAGAAAGCAAAGCAATGCCTTCAGCCTCTCCTGCTGTCTATGATTCATGGCATTCTGGAAATGTTAAAATACTTATTGTCAGACAGCTTTGTGTATATGACATGGGTCAGCATTAATCCTGGATCTTATATTGTATTTAGTGTTATTTTAGTTTTTAACTCATGGTGAAATCATGTTATATCATTTGCAGGGCAGATTATTCTTGAATCTAAATAATTTTCAGTTGTTTCATGGATTGTCACTCTATTGTGATTCTGTTGTAACTAGCTGCACTACGTTTTCAATAAAACAATTGTTTATGTATTAAAGAGAACCAGTTTAACAAAAACCTGTTTAGCACATATTCTATTTTTGTATTCAACAGGTGTTACTTCTGCCAGCAGCCTGACTGTCTTCCTGTATGTGACAAATAGAATCTTTATCTGTTTGATTGTGACATACAGGACTTTCGTGATGCGGTGTCAAACGCGTCCCGTCAGAGTGGAAAGTCTGTGATTGAGGAGCGGATTCTCAACCAGATCCTGTACTACCTTCCCCAACTCTATGAACTAAACCAAGACCTGCTCAGAGAACTCGAGCAGAGAGTGGCCAAATGGTAACAAAAAACCTCTTTCACTGTCACTGTCAGAGACTCAACATGCAGACATACAGTATACTTGATGTTCCGGAAAACATATGATTTCTTAGTGGCATTTCATGAGACATACACACTCAAGAATGTGGCTTTTAGCAGATTCTCAGACTAATTTACTCTCTGTCTTTCTGTGGATAGGGATGAAAATGCCCAGCTCGCAGATATTTTTGTAAAGAAAGGCCCTTATCTGAAGATGTACTCCACATACATTCGTGAGTTTGATAAGAATGTGGCTTTACTGGAAGAGCAAAGTAAGAAGAACCCAGCATTTGGTGGAGTGGTGCGAGAATTTGAGGTAATGAGGCTCATTCAACCTGTTTTCTCCACGCGCCTCTGGGGTGGGCCTTTGGGGTGGGCCTTTGGGGTGGGCCTTTGGGTCAGTGATGTGTCATGTTTATGTGTGTGGGTTTCTGAGAATTGTGTCATTTCTGATCTGATTAATTTTTTGTTCAAGGCCAGTCCACGCTGTGCAAACTTGGCTCTGAAGCATTACTTACTGAAGCCTGTTCAGAGGATTCCTCAGTATCAACTGCTGCTTACGGGTATTTCTAACACAGCTTCATTTCCACAGAATCATATTCACTTTATTTTCTGATACATTAACTTTAATTCCATATTAAGTCACTATCAGAATTATGGACTCCAAATTTTGTGTGACTATCCTGTGACGTCTCATTATAAACATGCTGCCACCTGGTGTTCACGAAAGAAAAATTGCTTGGAATTTAGTGTTTGTATAAAATGATTTTTGAAACACAGCCCAAATCTGATTTGGTGGGGTGACATAACATTATATTTAACCAAAGTGATCTGCAATAGATCAGGGTAGATCGTTCAGATGTGAAGAATGTTTCTCACGTCACTCTTATATAATTGCATTACGTTAGGCACCTGCAGATCTTAAATCCATGCTTTAAATTTCAGATTCCATTCTAGGAATTTACTACTTAACACTGAGCCCTTGTAACACCATGTACTAGCAGTTTTTACTTAATTGGACTCTTGACCTTGACACTGAAATGTTTGTAATTTCAGATTATCTAAAAAATCTGCTGGAAGACTCAGTGGATTACAAAGACACACAAGGTAAACAGAGAGTAATTTTAAATCTATAGATTTGTAAATACACCTGATGGTGTTAGTTTATTTACTGATACACTGATACATGGCACTGATACAATACATATGTGTGATGGAAAGCTTATACATTTTATCCTCTCAGCTGCCCTTGGAATAGTGAAAGAGGTGGCCAATCATGCCAATGACATCATGAAACAAGGGGTGAGAGCCGAATTAAATTTGACAACTTGGTGAAATTCAGTTAAAATGTTGACAAAACACTCACTAATGTCCACTTATTTTCTCTCAGGATAATTTCCAGAAGCTGATCCAGGTGCAGTGCAGTCTGAATGGCCACCATGAGATAGTCCAACCTGGAAGGGTAATGTATTGATGTTGCTTAAAATTGAAGACACTGGTTTTTCTTTTTCAAAATAATTTACCTATGATGGTGCTAAAGTTGGAAAATATGCCTATACTGGATTTGATTAGATTACATCTGATTAGATTAGATTAAGATTGAAATTTAAATGCAGTTTGTTTACAGGGATCACCAAAGTCTTCCCCCATATGTATTCATCCATTTTTCAATTTATCCTAATTGGTTAAGTTAAATTAAATTTGTGAATATATGAGTGGTGTGGTGTAGATCTTTATTGAAGACATTATATGGTGACATTATATGGTGCTTTGAAATAATCATAGTTAAATAACTAATAATAGTTAGAATAACCTTCATGCTCATAAAATATCTAAGAAGAATAAGATAAAATGCCAAACAGGAATTATGTTCTTATAACATTTTTCTGCTCCAGATCTTCCTGAAAGAGGGCATCCTGAAAAAGCTTTCCAGGAAGGTCATGCAGCCCAGGATGTTCTTCCTGGTACAGTATCTCTTCTTTGTCTTATTTATATCGTCATCAGGCTTTTATTAAAACAAATTTTTAAAACTGAAATTAGATGCATCACACTGATTCTAGCATTTATTTTTTTTTTGTAATTAATTTACAAGGCCTCATAGGGTCAAACATCCTTGTTTTTAACAGAAATGTTGTACCCCTACACTACTGTAATGATCCTAAGATAACTAGGTCAGACACATTCTATCTGTCTTGAGGTCAAAGTTGAAAGGTGACTGGACTGTTGCTGTTTTAGCCTTTTGCAAAGCTTTAGGATGAATTAGACCAAAAATACCCTGTATATTTGAAATAAATTTTTTATACCACGCTTTTAAAATGTCATTTTCTGTTTCCCTGGTGGAAATTGTGTTTTTATTCTCCCCATTTGTGCTGTAGTTTAATGACACGTTGCTGTACACCACTCCTGTCCAGTCAGGCCAGTATAAGCTCAACAACATGCTCTCTTTAGCTGGGATGAAGGTAAGACTTTATATGTTTTTCCTTTTGTACTTCTTGTCACATATATGTAATCACATTATAGGTATACACTGTCATATCTGCTCACAATGAAAACAATTACAGGTTAGCAAACCAAGCCAAGAAGCTTATCAGAATGAGCTGAACATTGAGAGTGTGGAACGCTCTTTCATTCTCTCTGCGAGGTAATGATAAGGGACAAAATGATTCCTGAGATAACATGAGAAAATGTATTGTTTCATTTTTATTTCATAGTAGACACACCATGTTTTCCCTTGCAGTACTAGGTATTTGAATGCTGTGTAGGTGTGTAGTCACTTCTCTATTCACTATCTTCTCTGTAGTTCTGCTACAGAGCGAGATGAATGGCTGGATGCCATTTCCATGGCGATCAATGACTATACCAAGAAGAAAATCACTTTTATATCTGGAAAGACACAGGAGGAGGTAAAAACATAAAGAAAGTACAGCTGATATTTTACCTGTTTATAGTGAAAGTACATGAGCAACACAAACATATTGGTTTTATGCTATTTTATGCTGTCTGAGTAGTGAGCAAAACCTCTCATTATTTATTGACTTTTCTTATATCTAGATAGAACTGACGGATGATGGCAGTGGTGCTCCTTTGGGATCCAAAGCCCCTATATGGATTCCTGACCCACGGGCCACCATGTGTATGATCTGCACCTGTGAGTTCACCCTTACATGGAGGCGACACCACTGCCGTGCATGTGGAAAGGTGAAGTGATACAAAGCACTACTACTTTGGATAGACTAGTCTCTGCCTTCATAAACTAATATCATTTTAGAAATATTCTACAAAAAGTGAGAGCTGCGGAAAGAGGCTGTGTTTATACAAATGCACATGAAAACAGACATGGCAAGGTTGTTATAAAAAATCATATAATTTATGCTTTATCATCAGGTGGTGTGCCAGTCTTGTTCATCCAACAAGCATTGTCTTGAGTATCTAAAGAACCAGTTAGCACGGGTGTGTGACCAGTGTTTTCAAACTCTCCAGCAGCAGACCAGTACGTCTGACTTCTTTCTGTTTGTAATCTGAAACCTCAAGTGACCCAAACACATTGTTATTCTTGTATCATATTTTTATGTTGTCATAGGAAGAAGCATCAGTGAACATGAGACATAGCCACTGCTTGTACTTGTATTCACCGTATTGTCTGTATATCAAAGTACTGCATATTGCACATTGTTTTACCAGGTGAAGAAGCCCTGTCAACAGCTTTATCGCCAAACAAGTCTACCTTCACTTTCTCCAGGAAGCAGAAGAAAATACCTGCAGCCCTCAAAGAGGTGACTGATGCTCTCCTGTTTAGAATGCACTGGTTGGTAATAATGTCGATGTATCTAATCTTGTTTTTACTTATTTTAGGTGTCAGCGAACACAGACAACTCCTCCATGAGTGGGTACTTGCACAGATCAAAGGGCAATAAGAAACAGGGGAAGAGGCTGTGGTTCGTCATCAAAGACAAGGTCCTGTACACGTATGCTGCAAGTGAGGTAAGGTCCACTGTGTTAACACTGTGAAAATCCAACCAACTAACCATATAATAATGAACATTGAAGATTGATTTGTTCTTCTAAAATCTGTTTTTATTCTTTCTGTAGGATGTCGCAGCCTCAGAGAGTCAGCCTCTGTTAGGATTTGTGTTGAAAGTAGATTCACCTCAGAAGTTGCAGTTCAAGCTCTACCACAAAAACACACTTTACTACATTTTCAAAGCTGATGACATTCAGACAGCTCAAAGGTACAGGTTTATGTTGGATGCAATTTATTTAATACTACTACTGCTGCTAATAGCATTCAGGTATTGGGTGGACTGCTTGTTTTTCTTCTGGTATCTTGCTAAAGTGATGTGTTTTTCCTTTTACAGATGGATTGACTCCTTCAAAGATGCCACAGTGCTTTAATAATGCAGACAATACTTGAAGTTGTTTAACATGTTTTTTCATCCTTGCCTGGAAATGTTGAAAATGCTTGAAAAAATTTACCTCAGTGCTCTCCGCAAAAACACGGGGGAGTCACCAGTTTAAACGTTTAAATGCTGAAGTGAAAGCCACATATTTTATTGCTTTTTTCAGATTTAGCTACTTTTTACTTTGTTTATAGAACACTTATGTGGGAGCAAATAAGTCATACATTTTTGTATACTGAAATTAATCTTTTACACTACAAATTTAGTACTTTTGATTTCAACCAGATCAGCCGATAATTATGCAGCAATCATCTGTAGCACTTTTAGATTGTTACTTGATTTAATGTCACATTACAAATTAATTTTCTGTTAACCTATCAGATCTACTACATCACCCAATGACTGATCTGTATTAGCTCTTTCTCTATAGATTTGTGATTAATACTGTAATGCATTTTTAGCAATGTTTACCAAATAACTGATCAATGCAAATCTTTTTTTGGAATACCTATTTCAGAAGTTTCACAGAAAGGCTTTCTGCCACTTTGTGACACAGAAAGCCTTAAAGTTTTAATGGTGTATCAAAGGAATTCTCACTGTTTGAACATATTGAATTGTAAATATTCAGTGCACTTAAGTCACTCCATGGCTCTTATATGGATTATGGCTCTCTACTCAAATCTTTTTGAAATATACATGGCTGTAAATGAAATGTAATCTAATGAAATCTGATTTCAGTTAATCCTTACTATTTAAATGGTTTCACTGTAGTAAACTGTTTTATTGTTAATTTCGTTAAGGTTAACTGTACAAAGTGGGAAAAAATTTTGTTGAACATTTTAAAAGGGTTTAAATAATGACTAATAAAATTAACCAATTACACTTTCATTTACCTTTAGCGTATTATGTGTATGATTTAAGTCAGCAAGTCTTCAGTGGAGTAGTGCATTTCATTAAAGTTGGAATCACACTCATTTCACGGTGCAGATTTGTCAGTGTTCTTTAAAGATCACAAATTTCACAAATGGGAAACCTTCAGCAGGAAACAGACAGTGAAAAACGGCTGACTTTGTGAATTTTATTTTAAAATTTTCCACTGCAAACAAGATCATAATTCATAGGATGACATCCAATCATGCTCTTTCTACAAAGTAACTCAGCGACTTTTACTCAGGACATTTGAATGAAACACAAGTATTTAAGTAAACATTTTAACACAGTAAAATTGATTAAAATCGAAATCAACATCGTACTATACTTTTCAAATTTGTATGAAGAACATAAATAAAACAAAATGGGGAAAAAGATAAAAGTTCTTTGCTTTAACGTAACTGTTCAAACGTTTAGTCAATCAGACAAGCAAAAAGCAAAACTCTTCTGGTGGATTTATAAGATTAAATATACTAACACAATTCTTAAGCAGTCATTAATCATTAATTTAGTTAATACACCGAGTAACAATCCCGAAGAAAGGGAGGTGGCGCATTTTATTCAGTTTCTCCGTATACACGTACACTATGGCTGTCAACTACGCATGCGCACTAGTGATACACTGATAAAAAAAGGTCACGAACTCTGACCCTCCCACCAACTGCAGCAAACAGTTAAAATATTAATTTACTGAAGACAAATCATTATCTGACCAACATCTTCGTGGCAGGTAAGAACTAGTTACAAACGTGGATGATTCGAACCTTGTGAAAAAAAAACAGACGGCCAGTAAGACAGGAAGGGGGAAGTGTGTTCAGTCTGCAGCAGGGAGGCTGTCATTAGCTACAAGGAGTTAGCTCCTTAGCACTCTCTTTCGGTACGTCAAAATAAATTTAGAAGTATCTAATAATGTCTTTATTACATTGCCGCTGAATACGAAATTGAATGAATTACTCCGGTAGCTGTATGTTCCGCATGTAACTGCAAGTAGTGACTCGGTAATATGTAAATATGTATGCTAGCTACCTAACAAGCTTAGCCTGGTTAGCTAGCCGTATTAATGTCAGCTAGTGTTAGCTACTGAGCTAACTTTGCTAACTATGGCAGTCCACCGCAAAATGTCATCTTTAGATAGGTTTAGCTGGGTTTAAATTAAACAACTGGCGTGTTGTTGTGTAAAATGAACGGTTATCTCACAGAATTGCCAAACGGCTTAGTGGTCTAGCGTGGGAATTTGTACCGTTTAAGCCTGGTTATCCAAAGTGCAGTCCGGTTAGTTGGCTCTACGACTCAGCATGGGCCTTGAACCCTAGCATGCTTTAACCCTTCAATGTTGACCTTTCACCCACAGGAAAAGAAATACCTTTATCTTCCGTATCGATTTTAAACAGCTTGTTGTCAAGAGCTCGCTTGTGTCATGCTGACAGCCGTACCGGTCATTTGTTGTCACTGCACTGCGCTAATAAGCTGTATTTTTTTAAAATTAAAGGCCACCAATAGTGCAGTTTCGAGCTAGCGCTAGCTAGATTATTTAGCGTAGGCCGCAATTTAGCATTAGTTAGTGACAGACACACAATGTAATAAATAAAATGTTTATAATTTCTGTGTTCAGTGGTGATTCATCACTTATTATTTCAAGCCAAGTAATAGTTACCGCTTTACATTTTTTTGAAAAGCTTATTAAAGTTTTGACCAGAAAAGTAATTAAAAATTGCAAAGTCTAAACTTGTGCGATAAAATAGCTTTGTATTTCTCATTCATCAAGAGATAACTTTCTTTTCATGTTAATAACATCAGGCAGATACAACAAAACCTGTAAAGCTTCAAGTCAGCTCACCAGTTCTATACAGTCATATGTAAATAATGATTTACTCGTAAGTATACTATGGAGGAAATGCTTTAAGGGTAATCATTTCCAAAAATTGATTTATACAGACATAAATTAAAAGATATGCTTCCTCTACAGATGTACATGCCTCATGGAGCACTGATGTGAAGAGCAGTGAAGTCGTGTCAGCATCAGAATGGATGGACAAACTCAAAGGATTCAGCTTGTGTCAGCAGACAGCAGCATGGCTTTGGGACACAGAATCCAGGTGATGTGACAACCTGTCATTCCCACTGTATGAACAGGCTGAAATATGTTTTACTGTGTGTAATTAAATACACATTTATAATTTGCAAATGAATATATCAAGCATCAAAAGAGCTAACAGCACGATAACATCTTTTATATGGAATGCCATCATCTCTTGTTTGTTTAATTTCTCTTTTGGAAAAAAGTTACTGTACACCAGTGATAAGCTCCATTTATTCTGTTGATGATTCTTTCTTTAATATGGCTAATGCAGTAAATTTATTTTTAATTCTGCACAGTCTGCACTCCCTTATATTTTTATCTTGTGTTTCTTATAGATTGTAACAGATCAGCAGACTGGTCAGAAGATCCAGATTGTCACAGCTCTAGAGCCATCCTCTCCTGGGAAACAGCAGTTTATTCTAGCTAATGCAGACTATTCCACTGGTGGGAAGGTGATTGTGACTAAGCAGGAGGGCTCGCCCAACAAGGTCATTGTTGCTGCTCCAGATGGCTCTGGGGTAAACCAGCTGCTGTTTGCCTCTCCTGAACTGGCCGGGCAGCAGATTCAGGTAATGCCCAGGAATATTAGTGACTTCTTTGATTCAGTTTGGATAAACAAGTTACTGAAAGGTCTTATGACTGAAGCGTGAATATACTTAGTCAATCTAAATGTATTGCAGTGTTGGCCACCTGTTTGAATATCTACATTGTCTTGGTTTTTTTGTCAGTTTGTAACTGAAGGCTCCGACCCATCTGTTGTAAAGCCAATTGTAGAGTACTGTGTTGTTTGTGGGGACAAGGCCTCAGGTAGGAATTACATTTGGTTGTATTTATTATTTCAGTAGCACACATGCATACACCATACACATACACCAGCCTTAACTCTGTTTTCACTTTCTTCTCAGGGCGCCATTATGGAGCTGTCAGCTGTGAGGGCTGTAAGGGCTTCTTCAAACGCAGCATTAGGAAGAACCTAGTGTACACGTGTCGGGGGTCTGGCGAGTGTGCCATCAACAAGCTCCACAGAAACCGCTGCCAGTACTGTCGACTTCAGCGCTGCATGGCACTGGGCATGAAACAGGACTGTAAGAGGCCAATATGTTCAAATGGAGATCTTCTCCACAAGCTTGACATGGTTGAGGTTACATGCTTTTTACTTTTTCCCTTAGCTGTGCAGTGCGAAAGGAAACCTGTTGAAATGGCTGCCAGAGAGAAATCTGTAAACTGCGCAGCCTCCACTGAGAAGATATACATCCGCAAGAACCTGTGTAGTCCCCTGGCTGCCACACCTACGTTTGTGTCTGACAAGGAGACAGCTAGGTACAAGCCATTTTACAAAAAATAATAATAATGTTATGAATTTTATTATATGCAAGTAAGAAGTTTGTATTTTCAACACGTGTCTGTTGTAGTCTTTATTATTTATTATATTGCGTGTTTCAGTATAATAAACACAAATGTCTGACAAGATGTTAAATCTTTGACTGCAGGTCTACAAGAGTACTTGAGTCAAGTATGCTGCTCAACATTCAACAACCCTTCTCTAAGCTGGAAAATACCATCTTGATACCAGCATCCCCTGACAAGGTAATCAAGATATGCTGGACTTCCATTAAATTGACTGATATGTCATCCCCACCTGGCAAACCTTTTTTTCTGTAATGACAAAAACCATGAGAGTATTGGGGGTTTTAAAAACACTTCTGAGTTTGAGTTTGAGTGACTTTTGAGTTTTAAGCACCAATATGTTTTTGCTAAGTCGAGGCACGGAGAAACAAATAAATCTTAAAAAAAAAACCTTTGTGTTTGAGAAAAATACTAATAAAGATTGTTCCACTTTAATCAGGATGACACATGTCAGGATGACCTCAGCACTCTGGCAAATGTCGTGACATCTCTCGCCCATCTCAACAAGACCAGGGAGGCAAGTGACAGTGGCAATGACCTGATGGGAGTGGAAACACTTAGCAATGGTGAAGGCTCAATGGCAGACATCCAAGGAGATGAGCAAACTGCAAGTGATATCACTCGGTGAGAGAGAAATCATAATGGAATCAAAAGGCTTTGAAAATGACCAGTAGCTATTTTCAAATAAAAGTTGATGCGTATACTGGAGTCATATTTGTCCGTATGTCACAAAGCTCTATTAGAATTTCCTGTAGGGCCATGTGGTTCCTGACTCCACTCTTAAGGACTTAATTAGATTGGCCGTTAGTCAGTCAAAAATATGTTATTGTAGACTACTGTCAAGGGTGCTTTGAGTCATATCCCATATTTCCTATATTTCTGTGTATACTATAAAATCACAAACTTCTAAAATAAGTCTTCTTTTAATATGAGCTTTTGGGTGACCATTTTATTCGTCCCCAGAGCGTTTGACACCTTGGCCAAAGTCCTGAACCCTGGTGATAGCTCAGCTGCAGACTCCTTAGAGGGCACCATGCAACTAATGTCAGGGGACCAGTCGGGTTCTGTGGTGGAGCTGGATGGACCTATACTCTCTGATGGCCATATCCCTTTCAAGGTAAACACACAGCCACTGACCTCGACCCTCATAATGAAATCCAGGTGACCAAAAAAAAAAAAAANAAAAAAAAAAAAAAAGAAACTCTGCTGATATTTTACTGTTATGTATGTTTCCCCATAAAAGTTGTATCAACATTTCAACCTCCCTTCTACAATTTGTTATTACAGCTTATGATGCCTTTGCCTGTGCCTGAGTACCTCAATGTCAACTACATCTGCGAGTCAGCTTCCCGGCTACTTTTTCTCTCGATGCACTGGGCACGCTCCATACCTGCCTTTCAAGCCCTAGGGTGAGCCACTTCAAATCATTACTCATTCTTCCAACAATACACCCTTTCAGATACTCCCAGTGTATGGCGTTATTACATGTCAATTACTTAATGAGTTCAGTGTGGCTTCTCTTGTGTGGTCATAAAGTCCCATGTCATAACTAAAATTAACCTTCATTTATTTTCCAGTGGCGAAGATAATGACATTAACTTGATGAAAGCCTGCTGGAATGAGCTGTTTGCTCTGGGTCTGGCACAGTGTTCCAACATTATGAATGTTGGTACCATCCTAAGTGCCATTATCAGCCATCTGCAGACCAGCTTACAGGAAGGTAAGAGGGCTCTTTTGTTGGGTCCATGTAGGTTGTTCATCTGGAATACACTTTCAGTAAAGCAGTGTTTTTGTTGTGCTTTTTTTTTTTTTTTTTNGTTTTTTTTTTTTTTTTTACTATAGGGAAAACTGTTCAGTCATGCAATTTTATATTATATTCCAATGGGTTTAAATTGCTGCTTAGCTCCTGATATCCTTGTCTCCTCTAAACTCCTTTTTGTCTCCCATAGAGAAACTGTCCCCAGAGCGAGTAAAACTAGTAATGGAACACATTTGGAGGATGCAGGAGTTCTGCAACAGCATGTCCAAACTATCTCCAGACGCTTATGAATATGCCTACCTCAAAGCCATCATTCTCTTCAGTCCTGGTGCGTGGGCAACTAAAGGAAGAAATTACATTTTGTGTAGGCCACAATCTTTAACATGACAGCCTCTGATCACAAACATTAAAGAGGTCCAAATACACTCAAACCCATATCTGTCTTTCTCTTGCATTTGTGTTTATATTGTTCTTGTACCAGATCATCCTGGCATAGATAATACCCCACAGATAGAGAAGTTCCAGGAGAAAGCCTACATGGAGCTGCAGGACTATGTAACAAGGACCTACCCAGAAGATTCCTATAGGTTAGTAGACTTTCTCTCCCTGTGGCATATGCTAGCTTATTGCTGGAAAGACAATGATCTGCTGAACAGCATTGCTGTATAATTAGAAAGTAAAGTTGCAGATGTTACTGTTGTTGTATTTAATAAATTCTGTTAAATTTGATTGGTCTTTTCTGCATCCTTGCTCCCAGGTTATCCAAGCTGTTGCTGCGTCTTCCTGCCCTCAGGCTGATGAGTGCAGCTGTCACTGAGGAGCTGTTTTTTGCAGGGCTGATTGGTAACGTGCAGATTGACAGCATCATCCCGTACATTCTTAAAATGGAGTCTACTGATTACAACAGTCAGATGGTCTCTGGGGTCTGACACGGACACATGGGACACTTTTTCATGTCCAACAGCAACATTGGACTTTGAAGACTTAAAGCCAATGAGAATAGTCGGCGGTCTGGTCAACACAGTGCTGTGATTTACAGCATTCTGTATGAATTTTAATATTGTCCCTCTTTGCTTGTAATTCCTGGAATCCAGTAGCACTTCAGTTTACAGTCAGCAGAGTACCACAAAAGTAAAATCAACACCAGTGGCAAGCAAGCCAACTGATACCCGCTGATTCAGGAATGACCTCTTGAAACCTGGTTTAGCTTTTTTACTGTACATAGTATTCATAGCCTCCACACCGTTCATTTCCTTCATTTCAGATCTTGTTTGTATTTTGAAAGAATAAGGAGAGTTTGTGTTTCACTACTTTCCAATCTGACAGTACTTTTTATTATTTTGTAATGTTTCTGAGGAAAAACTTGGCATAATGTGAATGATTTGTGAGATGTTGCTAAAGGTTATAACCTTTACTTCTTGTTTTGCCAATCCAAAGGATAGGGCAAGCATCATATGTCAAATATTTGACATAATGTGAATCTGAAGTTATTATGTACAGTATATAGGTGTGTATATAGAACAAACCAAGAAGGCTATATTGGGCAATAGGTAATTCATTAATTCCATCTGTTTGACAGACTGATGTAGATGGAAAATTGTTGTCAAGTCATTTGAAAATAAAATCATATTTCACTTACGTCCCCATTATTGACAAATTTTGACTGACAATGAGCTAATTCCCAAAAGTTACCCCAGATTTATTACTATAGATGCATCAACGCATGATTTACACTAATTTTTTTTTTTTTTTTTTTNTTTTTTTTTTTTTTTTTTTACAATATGTGTTGGACCCATGCTCAGCAATATAAGGAAAAATTGTGAGGTCACTATGGTTTGTATGGTTACTGTATAGAAGACAAAAGGGTACTTGTAGTGTCTGTAATTGAGTTAACTGAGCTCTTAAAACTTTAGAGTTTGTTTATTTTTGTCTGACTCATTAAATACCCTTGAACTCAAAATATCAGTGAAAATGAACAAAACTGGAGATAAAATATTCTGAGTTCTTTTACCAGTTTACCATTGTATATTTTTTTTCCAAAGTAAAACGGATCAACATTTTTCAGATAACAAATACTAGTACAAGAAGCCAATCAACCTTTGACCTTTGTTAGTCAAAGTCCCTTTAAGACAGACCAGAGATTAATCTAGTCTTTGTAAAACAGGTTCAAGTTTCTGTGAAACTGACCTTGGGTTCTTATGATTTTGGGTTAAGCGGTAAAAAGCCTCATCAAATGCTCTAATTCTCATCTTAATACTTCATGTGCATTTCTCAACCCACCTGCCACTATAAATAGTAGATAGTTTACAAGTTCCTCTTGAATTAATAATGCAAAATGTGTATCGTTCTGGTTCATGTCAGGTGAAGCAGAGGTGGAAGATGTCGCTGATAAGTACGTAAGGGACTAGACTTTCAGTGTGTGTTATTGACAAATCAATTTTTCATTAGGGCTCAGCACATAGATGCACAGAGGACAGTGACCATAAGCTGTCTTTTGCTGTAGTTACCCAGTAAATGAATCCAGCTAATTAAAGGCACTGATAGGAGCATTAAAACTTGATGAACAGAAGAATGATATTGGCTGCTGCTGTTTTTAGATATCTGTTGTCTGGTGTCCAGTAGCATCATCATATGATTCTTGACTCACCTTGTGAGCCACAAAGGTTAATGCATGGCAACGTATGGTTCACTGTATGGCATCTCCAAACAAATTGGGATTCTTTTTCCTCTAATTAGAAGCCTCCCCCAATTTATTGTTATAAAAACAAGTACTGATTGTATCTGTTAAGCAATTTGTGATGCAATGTGGGCTTTTGTGTTCACTACTAGGTGGATTAGCTTATTCCAAGCTTAATGAATGTGAATGAAAAGACCAGTTGGATTGTTCCCATGGCTGCCTTAGTCTTTGGTTTTGAAACTGCTTAAGGGGAATTGGTGCTACCTTTATGGAAAAAAAGCAATATTTTCTTTACTTTAAATTAGTAATCCAAATGTAACAAAACTGGTTATAACTGCTACCAAAAATCAAAATACAAGGTTAAGCTTTGACAGATCTTTAAATACAAGACATAATGACTAAATCTAAATTATTGTTTTCTGATGCTGTTGTTTTACACCTACATTCCTCTTATTTTCAGTAGAATCAGCTGACAAATAGAAAATTATGAGTTTTTAGCATTTAAGAGAAACTTCAATCATATGAAGTTTTCTTGAATTTACAGAACATGATCAAACAATAAGGACTGGGATTCTAAACTGAAGATGCAAACATTCCACAAAGCACACTAGCTACACACACTGTACAGCCATAAAAAAAAAACAAAAAACTTCGTGTCGTATTGTGGAAAAATAATTCGTTACATTTCTTTCGTTACACAAAGTCTAATTACAAAACGATTTTATCAATTAGATGTGTTGAAAGAGTTAAAGGTTCCTCGCCCCGCCAGCCTCCAGAGAGAAATAGGCGGAGTTTGAGTCCACACAGTTTTCCTGTTCCGTGTTGCAGAACAACCAGTGCGTGTTTAGTGTGTGTGTGTGTGTGTGTGTGTGTGTGTGTGTGAGCGAGTGAGTGTAAGAGTCTGGGTAAACATGGATACCAGATTACTAGTGAGTTGCAAACTACTTCAGTACTCCTCATCACAAAAGTACCGCTTTTGAGGGCAGCACGGATTATGCAGAGCGCTAACGTGTCTGTACGGAGTTTATCTGAAGTAGAGAAATACCTCAACAGCCCGATGGTGAGTATGATCCGTGTGTTTTTGCAGATCGTGTGATTAAAGATAGATTCCGTACTGTACCAGCAATACATTGTTATCTGTTCATCTTTACGTCATGTGAAACCGACAGCTGCTGCGTACAAGACAACTGCGGCGTGTATTACACAAATATATGCAAAAATGCACACGCTACCGTGACGATACTTTTAGGTAGGTTGATCTATTACCGTAAAGTCTGTACTGAGTAT
This sequence comes from Lucifuga dentata, assembly GCA_014773175.1. Taxonomy (NCBI): domain Eukaryota; kingdom Metazoa; phylum Chordata; class Actinopteri; order Ophidiiformes; family Bythitidae; genus Lucifuga; species Lucifuga dentata. Next base: position 23,504 of record VXCM01001168.1, on the reverse strand, counting down.
TAAGCTACTATAAAGGCATGTTACACCGAAATTAGTGTAGGACACCTTGTCTTTTTTTTTTTTTTTTTTTTNTTTTTTTTTTTTTTTTTTTTGAGCCAGGTTAAATTCATGCAGTCTCATTTTTACATATTTTTTTTTATTGGAGGAGAGTGCCTGAGCCCGTTTCCAATTTCTTTGTTAAAAATGATGGAAATAAAACTCTTAACTTACTTTAAGTGGAGTTGTACAATGCAAGAAATAAAACATCTTATTGTTTTGGTTACTTTTTGTATTTGCTGCTACATATTTTTCTAATATCTAATCAAAGTAAAGCATGATAGTAATAGCACCCATACGTTTACATTTTTTATGTAGTCTAATTACAAAATTTGTTGAATTAAATCTGTTAAAAGTAAATTGAGTAAATAATGTTTATGTTCTCTAAACAGGAATTCTTTCTCCCCCTCCAGCATTACTCCAGCATTAATTGTTGAGTATTTCTAGCAGATTGTGTATTATTTTATGTCCTGAAGTGGTAAAGATAAGATAAGGTGAGATAGGATGTATTTTATTGTCCCAAGGGGAAACTTGTCTTGGTTTCAAGTGTGCAAGCTGTATAAAAGTGCATACACACAACATAAAGTGCATACAACATAGTGCACATGTGCATAAGAGCATACAGCATACAATTCATAAAACCAGTAACACACAGTTAAAAGTTGTAGATAACAAAATAAAATGAGCAAGGAGGCAGTATTCACAATAGTTACAGTCAAACTGGCTAAGTTAATAATGTTACACAATTCAAATTCATATTGCAGGTTACAGGTTAGGTTACAGCCAAAAGTTACAAATGTTAAAAATGAATGGATTAAAATGTATTAATTTACTAGATTTAGACTCTTTTAATTAAAAAAAAAAGTCCAAATCTAGTTATTTCTTGAACAGCTGGCACAAACAGGTTTTGAGAAAATCGACAAACCAGTTTAAAAATCCCCTTACAGCAGTGACAAATATAATGGTTTCAGCTCAGGTGCTCTCTCAGTGACACTGCGGAGTGGAATGCTCTCTCATGTGTGAGTCCTGTGCAACCAGAAAGTCAGTCAAGTATCAGCAGGAGGTTTATTTGTATGAGCCAGCGGGCCTGTCTGTCAACTTTAGTTGAAGTCCTGTGGTGTTATTTTCCTGCCATAAATCAAAATAACCATCTATCATTTGAGAGCATGATTTAGAATTTTTGATCTACCGATGAATGCTTTCATGTATTGATGAAATCTCTCTGATTAAAACACTTCCTGCTGCCCCATGCATGCTTACTGGAGATTTTTCAGATCAGTACAACACTTGGTTGAAAGATTATTAGACAAAGATTGTAATCTAGCTTCTCAAGTACGCTATCTGTCCATTGTGGTACAAATTTGTGCCTGATAGCAACACAATGAACAGCACATGTTCATTTGGTTTGTATGGTTTATTATCACTGGATTCCATTGTACAGCAAATGCAGCTGGTTAGTGGCCAGAGATGATGCAACATCTCAGTTTGACAGCCTTATTTCTAGCATTTACCTTTATCCCTCATTGCATGATGGCTCTGTAGAGATTAGTGAGCCATTTTGCAGTGATGTGTCTGTCCTTGCTCATTATCTAATTCACTAACATTCATGTCCTCAGTTTGTTTAATTAGACTGATTAGCTGTCACAGCTCAGTAATTGGCCAATGCTTGATAAACTGACTCTTCACCAGCAATGTCACTGACTCTATTCAGTTCTCTCGCTTTGAATCTGTACATTGACTATAGCTGCATATTTATCTTAATTGAATTCCATTCAATACTCTCTGAGTCCACTGGGGCAAGCAGAGGCTGTGAGTGTTAATGGGCTATTGATTTAGTCCTGGACCAGCTTGTCTATGAGATAATAACGAATACGTCTTAAGCAATTCATTCTGCTGATTAGTCATTCAGGAAACATAAGACTTCAAACTCTGTTGTTATTTTTTTCCCCCCCTTTATTCTGATTATCCATACTGTTTGGCCTCACCAGAATGGTTTTGCAATCAAAGTATAGCAACATGGACAGCTGTGGGATGCAGATGAGAGGAGGAGGAATTGGGGCAGCTTTCTAACAAAGATGTGCTCCCCATCTCTCTCTCTCTCTCTCTCTCTCTCTCTCTCTCTCTCTCTCTTGGCCCCCTCTCGCCCCTTGTTTCTCTTCACATTTCTCTGTGTGAGCCCTGAGTGGAAGAGTGCATGTATCCATGAGGATCAGCTGGAGGGAATACCAATAGCACTGCAGGCTTCTTCCTCTCAGTGGTTCTGTTCTCTGCTGAAGGGACGGTTTTGTTCCATCTTAGTTGGGTGTGCCAGCACTGTTGCCCTGTTTATGAGTTTGTGAAGGGGTGTGCAGAGGGAAAAAGACAGAGAACACTAAAACGGTGCCACCTTTTGTCACTAAGTTGTGTCATTAAATAAATCATCATGTGTTCAGATCATTGCAGATACTTCTAGCTGAAGTTATGTTTGCTTGTGTGCATGCATATGAGCTGACCTTTCATCATGATTCGATGGTGTCACCGTATGAGATCTGCTGCTATTCTGTGAACTTACAAGCATGACTTCCTCATGAAAAAAATGTTCCCTCTATCTACAAGAAAATGTCAGCTGTTTCAGTGATGCCCCCAATAGTGTGGGACAGCCATTTACTCTAGAAACAGGATCAGTCTGTTTACCCTCTGTGAGTCTCAGCAAATATTATTCCTCTAATACTGCTCAGTTTTAAGCACACACCCAGTGCATACTCAGTCCTTACTTTTGTGTTGTGGCTTCACCTCACTCCTGTTCAGGACATTGATTCTGATTTTGATTTTGTCTAAGCCAGTCTTCTGCTTCTGCTGCTGCAGTGCCCATTTTAACATAATGTTATTTTGAGCACGATAAACTGAATTACTAGATAGATCACTGAATCAAGAAAGTACAGTGCATTGCAAGATGAGCAGTATCTGAAATTTCTATCAGCTCCTTGATTTCCCCCCCTTTATGATAAAATAGAGCTCAAAATCCTCAGTCTTAACAAGACATAGCTGAACATTGTTGGGTTAAGAATGCTGTTGGATCTTTATGTTGCCTGGTGAGGTCAGAGTATATTAAATGGGTCATGGTGTTGGACAGATGTGTGCTATGTAGGACAGCATGGGGGACACTGGGCACAAAGAGGTATGAGGTGTGAAGGAGGCACCCTGAGCCATAAGATCTCCTCCAGATGCTCTTTGGCAAAGATGATTGAGTTGAAATGTGGTTTGGAGCTTCCACGCTTTGTTCTGTTCCTGTTCTCATATCTTGGTCTTTCTTGGCTTTTGTAGCAGTCTCTGTTTTTTTTGTCTCACTTTCTCATCAATGGGTGAGTCACACAGCAGTCAGTGTACATGTTTGTATCCTGCATTGTTTGAGGAATTTAATTTGATTCTCTGTTTAATGGAGGGTAAGCAGGCTTTGAAGAAGGTTTTCTCACAGTGGTGGTGATGGACCCGATTTTAAGGATAGGTCAGATAGTCACTTATGACCAAAACATTTAGTCTAAAGAAATTCCAGCCTTTGTGCACAATTGAGAATGAAATGGCTTGTTCACTCTGTCTCACGCTTCAACTTCGACATCCCCTGAAGAACGATGGCATGTGTTTGGGAGAAACGGAGTGAAAAGTAGGGCAATTTCCCAGCAGATTTGGGGACATTTTCATCCGTGTCAGACTAATTCATTTAACAGAGTGACTCATTCAGACAAACTTTAGATTGCTGCAGTTAGCCAACTTGTGCAGAAAACTGAAGCAGGCAGGCATACTGAACTGAAATGAAAAAAAAAATAAAAATCATAGATTTGTCATGAGGAAATGGTCAGATGTCATATTTGATTTTGGCTCTAGTGTGTGTGTGTGTGTGTGTGTGTGTGTGTGTGTGTGTGTAAAACATCTGGGTTGCATTATTGTGTTATATGAGCTGCTCTCATAAATCAGGCTTCATGATGACAAATCCCAGTCTGTTTTCATAAGTTAAATCTTACACCCTTGATTTCAGATGTGTAATACAAGTTTGGGTGATGCTTGAACATTCAGTGCTTCAGGTGCATCAGTGATATGAATATTTCCAAATATTTCCCACTCATATCAAGATCTGCTTTTCCTGCAGGCCTCAGTAGTGATTCATCCAGGCCAGGACACTGTTTGATCTATTTTATGCTGTTATTATATCTATGACCTTGATGATAAACAATACCGCTTTCTCTAGGTTTACCCTGAATGGCTCCCTATCCTCAGAAGAATATTTAGAGATTTTCAAAGTTAAGGTTGGCAGTGGGAGAGTGCCGGTGGAGCTAGCTTAGTTCCAGCAGTGGTGAGATAGTATGCAGTCCAAGTTGAGGCTGACTGGGTAAACAGGCAGCTCTTTGTGTTTGTCATCTGAAAACTAAAAGGCTGTGTAATACGAGCAACTTACACGCTGTTCCTTCCTACACTTCCTCTTGAAGAAGGAAGATGTCATACTCCTTTAATCCGACAAACAGGTTTGACAAAAGAGCTCAGTATGTGTAAACCTGAGTGTTTTGACAGGGGATGACACTGTAAGCGCTGTACATGTAGCAGGATTGTGATTGGATACAGTACTGCTCAGCCTATCCGTCAGGCCAGTGAATCCATATGCAGTAGTTGGTCATCAGCACAGCCCCAGACAGAGCAGAGGTAAGACATGACAAAGTGGTCTTTTTTCTCCACAGAGAAAGAGTCCTGTGTTCAGAAAGGACAGATGCCAGAGAGGGGGAGAGAGTGGAATGAGGATGAGGTTGAAATGCTTGTAGAAAGAGGCATGACATTTTCTGGTTATGCACGTAGTACATATGTGAAACATAATTATAGCCGCATGTAATCAATAAAAGTACATTTTAAATACATGGACAATTCAAAGCAAACTCGGAAAACTTTCTGTAACAACCTGCATAAAAACGGTATTGTGAAGTCAAATTATAGTAATAAATGGAACTGTCATAAAATACATATGAACATGAAATTCTTGTTCGCTGTATTGTTCTAATAAAATTTTTGCCAAGTTGTTTGAGTGCAAGGATACAATGGCAATGGTAAATAGGAAGCTATATGGGTGATTGTGTTACTTAATTCAATTGGGATTGAGAGAACAGTTTTGCTGAATGTGTGCCTTTTCTACGTCAGCTATATGTTACATGGTGACTCTTCCATAGTCGTGTTGAGGAGTGTCAGCATGTGGAAAACTAGGTGCAATAGTCAGGCTCAAGATACTTAGCTTGCAGTATGTAACCATTCCATGGTCTGTGTGGAAATACTAAGTAGGATTGAAACTTAAGTCTTCTTGAGTCACTGTGATCTGTTTACATGCATGAAACCAGCAATGTTACGATTGTTAAGGATTAGCACAGCTTTTTAATGCACAGTACATATTGTAAAACACTTTTAACTCCTTCCATGATTCATTATGTTTTCTTGTGAACAACTTGTGAGATTTGTTGGTTTGTAAGGCCACTATGACGCTCAAGTGTCACATGACTTAAAGTGACACTCTGTTCTAAAAATGCTGTAGTGAAACTTAACAAAATTCTTCTTCTTCTTCTTCTTCTTCTTCTTCTGGTTTGGTGTTTCAGTTAGATTTACTGACTGTGCTAATTATATATAGTCCATTTCACTTCCTCAAGTTAACATCGGGCAGAGCCCCCAGTTGTATGTTTGACACTGCAGGTCAGTAATTAGTTGACTGTAATGTAATTTTCTGTAAAACTGCTCACAATGTCTAGAAGTGTTGTGGTCATTATCATTGACACACATGCTCCACTTCTTTCATACATATTAATCGCCATGATTAAAATTTTTATCTGTCATCTCCATGCTATACATTAACGAACATGATTAAAATCTATCTCCTAATCTAAAATCTAAAATATAACAGATGTGCAGCATAAAACATTTCATTCACATCCAGATGGTTGAACAGTGGTTACAACAGTAAATCAGGAGAGTGCAGAGGCAAGGAGTCACTATACATAAATTCAGTATATAACAGAGCAAATGCAGACACATGTTAAAGAAGAGCATTAAAGGAAAATTCTTGTGTTTTACAACTGGGCCTTATTATTATGGTTTTGGCTGTCATTCTTCTGTGTGGCAACAGCATCAGACAAAAGTTTGACTTTAATCCTGAGTCCTTTAAGCAGGTCAACATGATGGAGCTTTTAAAAATTTACTTTAACTGAATCATCCAAACTGCTTATGTAGGAGTAAAAACAAAGGTTGACATGACTGGTATCGCTCAGACTCTCTATTGTAAATTCTGCTTTAACTTCAAACCCACTGCACTTACTAACTGTAGTAACTGCAGTGGGTTGTTTGCAGTTCTGCAGTGCATGTGTTGGTTGTAATGGACTGTTAAGGTACATTCTTCATTTCAACTTCCAAAAAAGTGGTTTAAATAAAGAGTATAAACTGGACAAGTTGAAAACTTGTATGAGACCCTGTGTAAAAGTAGCATCTGATGGCAACACCACAAACCCACATCTGTGTGAAGAAATTGGTGAATAAAGTATTATGACAGCTAAGAATGATGACCAAAGCAAGGAAAAATAAGCCTCCCCCCCCAAAAAAAAACAAACAAACAAAAAAAAAAAACTGTTGGGCATGTTTTAAATTTTGCTTATGAAACAATTTCCATAGTAAATCCCAGTAACTGTCCCATACATATTTTCGAGGTTATATATCTAGAGTATTTGATGTGTGTTTTCTTCTCCCTGTAGGAGGACCAAAATTTTGAGGGCAGTTTTCTGAGCATCCCAATGTCAATGCGCAGGGGTTCTTCAGAGCACAATCTGGATCTGGACTTGAATGATGGAGGTTCCAGTCCTGGTCTGGGCCTGGAAATCCAGCGTAGCCGATCTTGCCTGGACAACCTCCAACAGAAGCTACTGAAAGTAACAGAGCAGCTGAAAATTGAGCAGATAGCCCGGGATGAGAATGTAGCTGAGTATTTGAAGTTAATGAGCAGTGCTGACAAGCAGCAAGTGGGACGCATCAAGCAGGTGTTTGAGAAGAAGAACCAGAAGTCTGCTCAAAACATCTCCCAGATGCAAAAGAAGCTGGAACAGTACCATCGCAAGATGAAAGACAGTGAACTCTTGTGTAGCCCATCTTCTTATCCGTCCCCTGTCAAGCGCAGCACCATACCAAGGGAATCACCCAAACAGTTGCTGAGGGATATGACTGGCAGTGGCCGGCACCCAACCATGGACAAGATCAAGACCATCGGACCAGGCGTTTCCCTCTCCCCTCCTTTCTTCTTCAGTAATCCAAGAGAGTTTGCCAACCTTATTAGGAACAAGTTTGGCAGCGCTGACAACATTGCCCATCTCAAAACCACTCTGGATACTCCCTCTACATTGCCATCTGACAACGGTGGAAAGGGACTAAGTAGCAGCACCACTATGGTGGGCAAGCCCAAGTATCCCAGTGATGATGAATGCTCCTCTGGGAGTGCTTCCATTTCAGCAGACAGTAACGGGCACCCAGCTGGGGGAGGAGCACCAGCAGGGCAGACACAGGGCCAAGTCCATGGCCAGGAGAAAGAGGCAGGGGGAGACAGCCAGGGTAGACTGGCTCTCAGCTTGGAGGAGGTGAGAGAGATCAAAGATGCTCAGAGCCAGTTGGAGGAGGATCTGGAGGAGCTTAAGGCCCAGTTTAAGAGAGAGTATGGTATCATCAGCCAATCATTGCAGGAGGAGAGATACAGGTCTGCTTATAATCCAGTTTATATTACAGTTTTTTATTACATCTGTCATTGTCTCTTTACATGTAATGTTAAATAGAAGGCTCATGTTTAAGATGATCTAAAAATGTAAATAAATAAGTTTATTAGAATTTAAAAATATTCATTGAATTTAAGATGGCATGTAAAGTAATCCCTTGCAACATTTACAGCACAAAATATGAAAAACACACCTACCACTTGTTGATAAAATTCACATTTATTCAGTTTATACTGTTTAACTAATGCTCCTGCATCATCTGCAAGGTATGAGCATCTGGAAGACCAACTGAATGACCTGACAGAGCTTCACCAACATGAGATGGCTAATTTGAAGCAGGAACTGGCCAGCATCGAGGAGAGAGTGGCCTACCAGGCTTATGAAAGGGCCAGAGACATACAGGTATTTAGTGAATGCATAAATAGATTGTAATAGATGGTTTTCCTGTAGGTCATCTGGCTTGAGTCATAAAAATATGACATGCTGGTGGATTAACAAGTGTTAATATTTGAACCACATTACTGAAGCTTCTTTTTGTCTGATTTACTTGATTAAGTGAAGAGTCAAAGTATTAGTCACTTATAGGAGCCCAGTGATTGCAGATTTTCAGATTGGATAGAATCACATTACAGCTGACCCACCCATGCTGTTGGGCTGTCTGAAATGATTCTCAATTAGTTATAACTCCAAATGGTGATTGAGGATTAAAAGGTCAGTAAATTATCCTTTTAGCTGTCTGCTTTGTGTTCACATACCAAAGCTTTGTCCATCGTTCTCAGGAAGCCCTCGAGTCATGTCAGACGCGAGTGTCCAAGTTGGAGCTCCAACAGTTGCAGCAGCAGACGATCCAGCTAGAAAGCCATGATGCCAGAGTCTTGTTGGGGAAGAGTATCAACATCATGCTGGCCATTATTACTGTCATCTTAGTGTGTGTCTCCACTGCTGCAAAGTTTGCAGCTCCACTGATGAGGAGCCGGTACCATGTGATAGCTACCGTCCTGGGTGTGTGTTTTTTCACTATATTCTGGAAGAACTGGGACCGTTTGCAGTGTGCCATAGACAGGGTGCTGGTACCCACCTGATGGTAAAGGGATCATGCTGAAAACACTGTGAACATGGATACTCTTGGTTGTCAGGATAGGACTGTCGAAGAGGATTGGTTGTACAATCGTCAGAAGACAAGATCATTTCCATTCATACAGCTCAGTGTTTTTAAAGTTGGACACAGACTTTGAGACTTGATTTGCTTGTCTAGATATTGAATGTATGTAGCTAACAATTTCATTTATCCATTAACACAATATATCAAAGAATATTTTGGTATCGCCCTCCTATTTTTGTTATGAAATGAGCTCTTAAGACATAAATAGTCAATTGAACGATTAATAAGGTTGAATAGAATGAATTCTTAACAGTGTAGTGATGTAGGACTCAGTTTCAAGGGAGTATTTTATAAATAGAGGTAAAAAATTAATATTTAGCAAATTATTGTTACATTTTCCCTGTTTTGTTCTCAGTCTGACTTTTAACATTCATTGAACTGATACGTGCATGCACATGTACACACAAACAACCTCAAACTCTGTGTGCTCTTGGCCACAGAAACGCAAGGCTACTGTCTGGCATCACACTTAAGAAAGAATCTAAAGACTTGAGCACAGAAACAGTGGAAATCATGTTTTATGGGTTTAGTTTTACAATATGTCTTATTCCTTCTTGCCTTGTGGTCAGCATAGTTGTCCTGTTTACTGTTACTGATTTTAAAGTGCAATATAATTGATTCCTGTGACCACTGTTTTTATAGTGATTCTTTATGGAGAGCTTTTTGTGTCGATGTTTAGGGGAGTGACAGGGTGTTGCTGGGGGTGGGTGAGGAAGTGTCATTAACATTGGAACGAGAGATCATAACCACTGAAACCACTGTCAGGCTGTGATAAGACCAGCTGTCTCCTCTCTCAAGGGCCAAACATCAATCAAACTGCATTACCGTCCTGTTCGGTCTGTAATATCAATACGAGCCGCTCTGCAGAGGAGGCACGTGCATATACACACACAACACAAAAACACAAATATGAGTCAGTTGGTTCTCTATACATCTCACAGGTTTTGTCCAGTTTGACAGTTGTTTTTTTTGTTTTTTGTTTTTTTTATATTCATAATGTGATTGAGAGTTTAGGGTTATACTGTGATAAAAGGTTTTTTTTTTTTTTTTTTTTAATTATTTTTTAGAACCAACAAGTGGCCTTTAAGACTCTAATGATGACAATAACACAAGAGCTAAGTAATGAACAAGGATTGTGCCTTTTGGACTGACCCATGTATTATTTCATGTGAGTCTTACAAACATTGTCTATGAGGATCTCACATAAAAATATGGACCACATTTAATGTTTGTCTGCCATAATAAGTTGTGCATGTCGACATTTGTTGTTTCTCTATTGTTCTACTGATTTTATCAAACTGTTCCTGTTGTGAATCATTGGAGGAAGTTGTCTGCAGAAAGAAGAATCTAGTTTACATACTCTTTCACCCCTGGTGCACTTTGTGATCGTTGTATTTTCATGCATTATGTGCCTTTGTCTGACAATTCAGTTAAATTAAACACACGTTTTTAATCAGCTTGTCACTGATGCTTGGACTTAGAGTTGACCTTTTGGTATTTATTGTGGCATTCATGATATTTCATTTATCTATATGCATTTATCTATTGACAAGTCTCACAAGCATGGACATCAGTAAAAAAAAAAAAAAAAAAAAAAAAAAAAAAAGATCTCCTCAACTCACCACCTTATCTGTAATTTCTATAAAAGCAGAAGCTGAAAAGAATGGGACTCATTAAAACTTACCCCTATACACACTCCATTAATAAAACAATGTTTCTGTCATTATCTTTATTATACTTTTAGAAGGTATAAAACATATCCCTGTGATGCCCCAAAACTTTCTAGTGAACTACATACTAGTAGTACGACTACCATTAACGTTTGTTGCTCCTACTATTAAATTCTCTCTTTTGCACCAGCACTAGAGGGCGTACGTGCTCTAGCGTTGACCTGACAAAGATCAAGAAAACACATTGGAAGTTTCTTCCTCATCTCTCAAGGTGCCTGTCGGATTTCATTTATGCTTTGTGTGTAAATTATTCAGAACCACCATGTAAAATTTTATTCCACTAATTCACACAAGCAGACTCCAATAGCATAGAAGATAGAGTGTACTTAGCCTCATAGTACCAGTATTATCACAATTAGTGGAAAAGTAGCTCCCTCTGCTGTGTAAAGAGTGAACATCCAAACTGCTGCAGTTTCTTTAGTCACTAACTCACTCCAAGCATATTGGCATTCATAACCATTTGCTCACAACAAACCCAGGTTATATTCCATGCTGCAAACGGAAATGCTCTCTGTAGGTTGATACTTGGCTGCACCTGTGACAGAGGGACATCTCCAGCAGGGTGGAGCTGGCTTTCCAGAATGCTGATGATCAGAGAGTAATGCACAAGGAAACACACAAATACACAAACCACACTGCAAATATGGGTCACCTGGCACAGCGGCATGCATGATTTAGCTTGCGTGACAAGTGACTGCTTGCATGCCAAACAAGCACACGCTGAGATATAAAGTCTTTAGGACAAAGTATGATGATGGTAGATAGATAATGTAACTGGGAATCTGTGGCACTCACACAGTGTTAAAGAGTAGAATCGTGAATTGCGTGTGCATATGTCTGTGTGTGCGTGTGTGGGAGGCCTGGCTGTATTTCATGTGCTTGTGAAGTGTTTTCTCTAGGGGAGAAAAAAAAATACTCAGATATGTGTGATGTAGACAGACAGAGAGACAGATACACATACATACACACACACACATACACAGCTACCCACGCACACTCACACAGCGGCTTAAAAATGGGGATTATGTGCTATATTTGTAGGTGTGAATGGCAAGCAATATTTTGTTTTCTCCAGTCTCTCTATCTCTCTCCTCTGTATTATATGATCTAAAAAGCAAGTGCTTCCCTTTGATGTGAGCCCTGATCCTGTGTTTCCATTCTCCTCTCCCTTGTGGTTGTAGGAGCTCAATGGGCTATTCACTGGGCTCCATAACAAGCTGCTAATTACCCCAGGACCTCATCAATTCTCTATGGGCCTGCAGCTATAAGCCTCCTCCTCACAGAGGTTGGCATGGTGACCGTAGAGGATGGGATTGGACCTGGAGGAGCCACAAAACGGGNCCTCACAGAGGTTGGCATGGTGACCGTAGAGGATGGGATTGGACCTGGAGGAGCCACAAAACGGGTCGATGCAGTTTCAGTCCTGTTCTTTTGCTGAGGGGGGTGGGGTGAGAGGGACACACATTTTTCACTTACAGGAACACAAAGATTGGGTTTTTGATTGGAGATTGGGATGTGTGTACATAGATTTAGAATCAAATTTTGTCAATTGTAATTCTCTCTCTCTCTCTCTCTCTCTCTCTCTCTCTCTGTGTGTGTGTGTGTGGTACGAAATTTATTATTATGGGAAAGTCGTGACCTCTCCTGCAACTTCCACACTGATTTAGAATCCTCTGCAGATTTGGGCCCTTCCCATTTCCTGTTTATGGTGTCATGGAAACAGTCCATGTTCCCTTCCTTTGCTTTTCCACTATAACATAAAAATATACCCTGCATCTAATGATCAGCCACAGGGCCACCATTCAGCCAGCACAAGATCTATACTCTGCGAGCCTCCAGTATCTTTGAACAGAATTACATTTTTCAAAGATGAATATACATGGAAATGGCCAGTAGAAAGTTTCAGATTTATGGATACATTTATCATCAAGGACTTCATATAAAGCATCTCTTAAAATGCTCTAATTCAAAGGCACTTCCAATTCCCTTTAGTTGCTAAGCAACCATGGAGCACCTCAGTGATGCTTGGAGTTAAAGGCTGGCAGCCCAGTGGTGCAAAGTGGATTGTAGGGTGAAACACTGTGTTTTATAGCTCAGCGGTCCCATTACATGGACAGTGACAATGATACACTGTCATGTCAGAGTAATTATACAGGCTGTTGATCCTTCTGGTGTCTGCTAACTGATTTTTGTGGAGCTTATGTCATTCACCAGTGCCATGAAATTTCTGAAAACAAAAAGTTAGACATCATCTGATCAGATACTGCATGAATTCCACAGATAATCACATTCGTGACGCACTTTGTAAAACACACACATAATGGTGGTTGATAACCACAGATATGCATTACAAATACTTTTGATCTATGTGTGTGTCTGTCTATGTGTGTTACATGTCAGTTAGAGGCCAGCATTCCTTTGGCCCATAGCTGTGGGCGTTGTCGTTCATATGACTTGATAAGTCTGGCCAAACAAAGACAGCAATGTGAGTGGAGTGGAGAGATTCCCTGCATAACACACTGCGACTTCTCTCTGTTACAGAACAAACAGCTCATCTCTAACACTCCTACTCCATGGTGCCCAGATCATGGTCAAATGGCATTTGCAAACTATTTTGCAGTTTGATTTTTCTTTTTCTTTTCTTTGTGTTGTATAAATAATGCATAGCCATGGTTTGGGTGGGGACTGCCACAAAGAAAACTGAGTGACTGTCAGAAAGAAAACTACAGACTACAATTTATAGTTTTCCTGGCTGATAGCTTTGTTGCGTTTGTCCTGGAGCACCTACATCTCCCCCGTCTGGTTCATCAAGCAGTATTAAACAAACATATAATTTTCAGATAGTGTTTGAACATGTTTTAATAGTATCAGTATTCCCTCTGTGCTCATTCTGCTCAGCACCAACCTCTGTTCCCCACTAGAGTGACACGGCTGGATGGAAGCCAGACATTGTCAGCTTGTTATCAACACCTTGTCAGCCAACTCACTCCACAGCTCTGCCTTCCTCTTTCTGGCTATGTGTGTGTGATTGTGTGGGGCTGTTGTGTGTTGTTTGTGGTGAGAAGACTGTGGGACAACTTCACAATAAAAGATGCTCTTACTGGGGATTACATTTTCCTGATGAAAGCTGCACAGAGCCATATGGGAGTGATGTTTGTGCTTATGACCAGGTATCAAACTTTTCATTCTGCCACTTTTTAATTCCTTGTTACTTTTTTGTTAAATCAATCGCTGGTTCACAGGCAAAAACTCAGACATGATTTTGATGTCTATTTCCATTTGACACAAACTTCTGTTTTTTTTTTCACATTTCCTCTTTCAAATGTCACCATGATCCATGATTGATTTGAGAACGTGTGCATGTGTCAGTATATTGTGTGTCTATGTGTCTGCACAGCACTTGCTGTTCTCTGACAGAGCTGTGATAGGAACATCCTCTTACTGGGCCAAATGAATGGTTAAGCTTGGGCCACCTTTCCTCTCTTTCCTGTCTTTACTCTGACACATTTTCTGACTGTTTCATGACACACCTCACATTTCTGACTTCTTACGTATACTGCAGATAAGTTGCCAGATGTGACACAAGCTGAAAATGAGAGAGCAAGAAACAGAGGATATGTGTGTGTGTGTGTGTGTATGTTTCAGATGCTGTTTATAGCATAAGAGCCACTGTTCATTAGCAGTAAACCGGAGAGAGAGAGAGAGAGAGAGAGAGAGAGAGAGAGAGAGAATGGGGAGGAAATGAATGAGAGGAAATGATCAGTAATGCAGTGTTAGCTGTCAGCCTCCTCTGCAACAGCCCGTCTGGATCTCATTATAGGTACATTTATTTAACTCAGGGGCTGAGTGTGCGCGAGTGTGTAAGCGTGCAAGAATCTGTGCATATTTGTATGTATGCCTTTGTGTGAAAGAGCAAAGAAGAGGCACTGAAAAGAGGGAAGAAGTTGAATGAAAGAGCATAAATAGAAGACAGAGAGTAAGCCTGGCAGGGGAGAGCATGTGCGTATGAGAGAGAGAGAGAGAGAGAGAGAGAGAGAGAGGGAGAGGTTTGTGCAGGGAGACGGAGCTTGCCGTCTGGTAAACAGCATCTTTTCCTCCACTCTGCTCCTCCCCTCTTCCCTCACGGCATCTCTCCCACGCTCCGGAGCTCAGCCTTCAGCTCCCCTGATCCTCCCAGTTCTCCAGAGGTACAGCCAGTTTTTGTGTGTGTGTGCATGTATTGAAGTCTGTTTGTATGCGTGTGTGAGTACTTCTGGCTGTACTCAGTACTTTCCTTGGTTCGTCTCTCTCTCTCTCTCTCTCTCTCTCTCTCTCTCTCTCTCTTCCTGCAGCTGAGGTGGGCGTGTGGAGCCTCTGACCCTCTCGCCCACTCTCGCTCTCTCTCCCTCTTTGCTGCAGCTACAGGGGGCAATGGATGGACTGCGTTTACCTCCACTCATCGAGGAGGCTTTGGACTCTACAGGTCTGTGCAGCTGTTTGGTCAGTGCGTGTGGTGCGTTTATCTGCCACGCTGCTTCTTCTGCATCCGTGCAGCTGGATACCATGTGGCTATTTTTAGCCCTGACTAAAGATCAGATATGATCAGCAGAAAATAATGGGTCAATGTTTATCTCTGCAAAGAAAGAGTGTTTACAAGTAAAGTGAGGGATGGGGTGAGCTGAGGAGGCGGAGGGAAAGAGAGGTGGTCAGGTGGTAGGAGGTGGGGAGATTACTGTGGAAGCCTGCATCTTTGTTAGAGCTGTAGTCTGGTGATAGGCTGTGGAGTGGGCATTACTGTCAGCTATGGCATCTGCGGACATATGATGGAAGCTACACTGGCAGGTAATGGATATCTGGCAGCCAGAGGACAGTGCAGTCACTAGTCGGAGCCATGCTACATTTCTGATTAGTTGCATTTGATATTTTAAATCTGATTGAGATATGATGTAATGTTGAATTGTGCTGTCGAAGTTATTTTAGGCTATGAAATTGTTTGATACTTTAATGCCAGAGGAGATTATTACACGGTATATTCAGGTCGCAAACGAATTCTTCTGGAAGACTCATGCTGCATGAAGTGATTGTATTGAACAGCTGTTGTCATGCTTGGTTTGGTTTGGTAACTTCTAAGTCATGAAAGTTGCTTTTTTTTCAAATATGGCAGTTTGCATTTTTTTTTTTTTTTTTTTTTTTTTTTGCTGCATACACAATCAGCACTGTGGAACTGTGTGTGCAATACTTAAGGGAAAAATGTGTGGAATGTTTTTGTTTCTGTGTGGCGCAGTGAGGAAAAAGCTTTAAGTGTGTGTTCTTTATCTGTGGGGCATGGGTTTGCAGACAGAGGAGCTTTGTGCAGGACTCTGCTGAGAGGATGTTTATTGGTATGGAGGCTCATAGAGGACCATGGGTCGGCAGCCCTTTGACCAGCAGCCAGCTTGCCAGATTGGGGCTTCCCGTTCCTGTATGTTGTCCTAAATTTGAACTAGAATAAGGATTTAGTGTATATGTGGTGACTTATTTCTTGAAGCCTCTATGATCTGCAAAGTGTAGTTGCTAAATCAAATTTTACAGTGGAAAAACAACTTTACAAGTGTTCCATGACCTTTCATGAAGTCTGAGTATTTTCCATCATAACATGAGCGCTGTCTCTGGAGGGATTCTTCCTTCATAACAAACTTGTTCCTGTTATCTTAACTTCAGGGACCATCTCCCTTTCATCACAGCCTGAGGCATTTTTTTTAAAGCCAGAAATTCAGCATAGATGGCAAGTGTTTGGCTTAATGTAGCGTGAATCCTGTCTGATTGACCATAATAAGGACAGACATACAGCAAAGTAAGGGTGATTGAGTGACAGCTAGTATTAACTTGTATCTTTTCAAATTATGTCCACTTGGGGATCTAAATGGATTAAGATGCATTTAATCTGTCCTGTTGAGGTCAGTACCAGACAGACATGGTCTGGATTTTTAGAAGGTGACTTTGTTCAGAACAGGTATTTTTTTTTCCTCTATGCTTTGCCAGCTTTGGTGAGATGAATTTTACAGAAATTAAGCCAAAAACACTGAATCACTTGACATACCTGCCACGGATCAGTACAACAACTTCAGAGGCTGATTTGATATTTAAGCTGTCTTTGTATCTTACAAACATCATCCACCATATTTTTTCTCCCACTTGCACTATAGTCACTGGCCATCTCTCTCCATCCTTCTCTTTCTCTGCACTCTCTTCCCTCTCTTTCAATGGCAGCCCTCTGCTCTCTTCAGCGCCCACTCACACGTGCGCACACACACGGACACACTCACACAAACCTTAACACCTGCCAGTGCTTCAGCCCAAACAGCCTTTGTCTCTTGTCCTCCCCTTCTTCCCCTCCTCTCCTCTAGTGTTTTGCCCTCACAATGTTGAAATTCACATCAGCAGTGATACTCCCTAAGGGTGCTTAAACAAGATTTCTCCCAGCTCTCTGGAACGAATAAACAGCAATGTTGCTGCCTTAGTCAAATTTTTTTGATCAGGGTGCTGCCTCTGTGAAAAACAACATATTGAAATTCTCACACTAGTGTCGTGAATTTCTTTCGGATAGCCAGTTTGGGGATACGGTATGACAAAAATCTTCCTGCTTTTCTATCTTAGGCATTCCAGTCTTTCTCTCTCAGCATGAAAATCCTTTATTCTATCCAATTTCTCACCTTTTTTCCTTGAATAATGGAAAAATTCTGTGTTTAAACTTTGAATGAATAGAGGTGTATGAACTTCCCCCCATCTTATTTGCTGGATTTTCCTTAACTTTTCTTTGGCCTCGCAGGATGCTTGGCATTGTCAACCTAACATTAGTGTGCCCTCTCTCTCCCCCTATGTTTTTATTCTTTTTAGAGCTGGCAGTGCATGCTTAGCTGTGGTATCCCCTCTTTGCTCAGTGAATTAACTGAGATAAAACCTTCCTGAGAGATTGCATTCAGGTGGGAGGCACTGAATTGTGATCAAATGGATTATTACCACTTCACTTATTTTCAGGCTTTGTTCTCTGTCTATTCACATCTCTTTATGGATTGGCTACACACACACACACACACACACACACACACACACACACACACACACACACACACACAAATACACTCAATCACATTCCCATAAAAAAGCATATTCCCTGATCCAATCACTTACGTACGCACTAACACACTTCTTACGAATGCTCATCTAATGAGGCCAAATTACAACAAATTCTGCAATGCATCTTTATTTCCTGACCCACTTTCTCTTATTTCCCTTTGAAAGTGCAAACATGTATTTTCCATTTAAATAACGGAGCAGCTCATTAAATCAGGCTGGCTTTATGGTGCTTGTGGTTCCTGCTTCTTTTCTTGTCTTCTACTGCTGTTGTTTCTCAGTCTCCCTTGAGTTTTGAACCACAAACGTATGGAGAGAGAATGAGACAAACTTGCATTTCCTCCTGAGACTCCATTATTGCTCAGTCTCCAGCTCAATGTTAAATCTGAAGTCAGCAAATCTCATAAGCTGGTGACCTCACTATGTGGGCTTTTATGAAGGGGTAACTGATAAAGTCCAGCTGGGTTCCTCTGCACGGGAGAGCATGTGACTGACATAGTTTCCATGGGAAATAAAACTAAGGAGGAAAAACACAACATTATTATCGGGCTGTCTTTCCATATGGTGAAGCCATATGGAGAGTGGTGTTGTGCTGGGGTCACCATGGAAATGAACCCAGTGTATTGTCTTATCTGACTCCATGTTGGTTTGATGAGGGGGGAGAGAAAAGCAGCTCAAGTGCCCATAGACCATAACTCCTTTCTTCTTCTTCTTCTTCTTCTTCTTCTTCTTCTTCTTCTTCTTCTTCTTCTTCTTCTCTCTCNCTCTCTCTCTCTCTCTCTCTCTCACACACACACACATACACACTCTCTTTCTCTCTCTCTTTCAACTCCCCATCTCTGCTCTGTTACATATGCTGCTGAGGGAGTGTGCCAGGAGAACAGCTATAACATCAGCACTGGGCTGGCTTCAAAGCAGGGCTGGGGGATGGNGGGGTACTGTGCATTATGCATGGCCTCCTACACATAGGTCCATGACATACATATGTATGGTGAACACATGCAATATAAACATGACAGGTTTGTGTGATGATACACAGACACATCAGCAGCGCAGTTTGGAGGTCATATCAAAGACTGAAATACACATACAATATACAAAACCATAAAGAAAGCTTCCATGTGCACATACCATATATGTACATGCATGTCAGTATGCTAACAAAGGTGTGCATATGCAAGACATGAAATCATGCAAATATAGAGCATGCATTCATAAGTTTGTGCAGAAGCAAACACACACTCATACTTTGCATGAATATGTGTGGCTGCCAACAACACACACACACACGCACACACACACACGCACACACACACACACACACACACACACACACACAAACAAACCACCACCACCTGTGTGTTTAAGCTTTTTTTCAAGCTTGGTTTTTCACACAGCAGACGTCACACACATTACACCTGTAGACGGCCTATGGCTCCTGTTTCAATAAGTCATTAGCTATTTTCACACTTGATTTGACTCCAGATGTTGCCCTCAATAAAAATAGATATCTAACTTTCTCTCAAAGGAAACAAATAGACTTGAGTCTTTTGCTACATTGTGTAGCTCTCTTACAAAATTTTGAATGATTAAATATTAGCTGACTACATAATGACATATCAAATATATTTAGAAGCTCATTATTATAAAAGAGGAGGACATCACAATGCTTGTCACAACTTTTCCATTTTAATGCTATCTATCACTTAGTGAGATTAAGTTATTATTTGCATGTCTAATGCATATCTAATATAAGAATATGTCTGTAGAACAGTAACTTTAACTACAGATTCACATTATAATTTTGTTGCCAAACGGATATTCTCTGTACCATGAAAAGGCAGCTCTATGCCCCAGCCATGCCTGTCTGTCCTTGAACCCTTCTGTTTGCTAAAAGCTTCACTCTGCTCCTTCATTTTACAAACTACAAATTTCATTACGCTGAACTCTACTACTGAACATGAAACCAAAGCTAAACAAAAGGCTTGTGTTGGAACACTGGCACATTAATGTTTAAATTGAATCTCAACTACTATTCTGAGATTCCCAGAAGGAACATTTGGTCTACTTGTTGTCTTTTTTTCTAAAGTGGCACAATCTTTGCAATGACACACTCGATGAGTTTTACTGCAATGTAATTACAAAAGGAATGTGCTGTGGTCAGATAAAGCCATCCTCTGTGAAATCTGCCTGTCCTGCTCTTGTATGCATGAAGCATCCATATCCAATGTGATCTCAGTGTGACTAAGGACTCGCACTGTGCAAAGCATGCTGCGCAGTGATCAGAGGTGCTGCTGCAGGTAATTTTGCTGCATGGTGTTTGACATTC
Organism: Lucifuga dentata; assembly: GCA_014773175.1. Taxonomy (NCBI): domain Eukaryota; kingdom Metazoa; phylum Chordata; class Actinopteri; order Ophidiiformes; family Bythitidae; genus Lucifuga; species Lucifuga dentata. Next base: position 3,404 of record VXCM01001168.1, on the reverse strand, counting down.
ACGCACAAGATGAGGTGGTACGTATCAAAGACTGAAATGATAATCAAGCTACCAGAAGAGACCCGTGGGAGTCCTGAGTGTCTGTGGGTTTGTCCAAATGATGAGCAGACTGCGGAGAGTAAAAAATGTTGTAGTACTGTAATCAAATAAAGACTTAACTCCAAAGGATGCTGTAAAGGTTTCAGCAGTACATTGAGTGTGTAAAAATAATACTTCATACTTGGAGTATTTACCCTGTAAACTGCTAGCAGTTTGTCATTGCCTGATTAGCTTTGGCTTGTGTCCACCAGGGGACGGATCAGTTGCCACATCTGTTAAAATAAAGAACGGAAATACACCACTTGAGCCACAACTTTTCAATTATTACAGCCTAAGCTAGATGAGCTAGACATTCTTAAAGATTTGGAGGTGAGTGATATTTAGTGGGAAGCCTTTTTTTCCTCTTGATGGCCTTTGGCTACTGCTGGCTGTACAAGTAACTCCAGCTCTCTTCCTGGCACTCAGCACTCATCTTCAAGACTAACTCATTACACCACCATCAAAGTTTAATGAGAAAGTAGCTTAGTGCTTATGAACCCTCTCACATGCCTCTCAGAGCTCCATTGTTTAAATTAACATTAATGTGAGACAAGAAGCAATAGTGCTTCATACAAATGAGGCAGCATACAAATGTGATGAAAATGGATTCATAGTTATTGTGCTTTGTTGTGATGGAAAACTTTACATCTTGGAAGAGGAACAACAAGGCAGAGAAATAATTACCACAACATGGAAGTATCCCTCATGTTTCCCCTGTGAGTCCACTGAGCCACAATTACACCAGTGAGTGTCACTCTTAATTAGGTAGATCTTTACTCAGTGCTTTACTCTGTCCCCTGCTGCACCTTTTTGGTCATTACATCTCTCTGTTTCTGTCTCTTAGCAAACATCATTCCTCTCTCCCATCCTCTCACTCCTTTCTAAGTACAAATAGCAATTCTGAGGCACTTAGAGACCACTTGAACATTAAAGCCTGAAGCCACATATCAATTTATTTCAGAGATGGACTTGACCCTTGAGGGCATGCTACTGAGAAATGCTGCACTGATAGCAGGCCAGTACAGTGATGTAGGCAGACTTCTTGGAATGAGACAGTGACTCGAGTAAAAGTGATACTTTTACTTTTTTTTGTGAGAATAATCTCCATTTAGCTCTGCACTTTCATGTTTTACAGCAAATGACATTTGACTAATGGGAAGAGACTTTCTTTTCCAGTAAAATGTGAACTTTATGTAATGTCATTCTATTGTAAATTATGACTTGTCTTCAGATTTTATGTCCTGTTCCTTTGCAGCTCCAACAAGCAACAGTGTTGTAACGTAACACACCACACTGTTTGTGTCATATCTCTCTTACTATGAATGGTAGCTTGTGTTGTTATGGACTTGGAGGTGCATTGCTGAGTGGTGAGTCATAGTGATTACTTCGGCATACTGACCCTCCTTTTCCGTCTCTGTAATGTGTCAGCTAACTGACTGTCAGCTAACTGACTCCACCTACTGGTCAAAACTTAAAAACCATCAGTAGGTCATTGTGCAGATAGAAGTAATATAAACTGATGTGTGCTTCAAAAGTCATCATAAAAAAATTAACCACAAACTCGACTTGGCATTTGCTCCATATTTATATTATTTCACTTAAAATCTGTATAGCATCTCAACTTTGACAGTTTAACACACTAGTTTGACACTTTTAGACCTATTATCTGCGTTCTTCCCTCAGGGAATGGTGATCTTGTGTCCTTCAGAATGTCAGCTCTTTTCTCATGAGGGTGTTGCCACTTATTTTGTGTTTTCAAATTAGCATTAAATTAGATACACTCTGGTGCACAATAAATTCAATTTCGCTTTAATCACAAGATGGTGCTGTTGATTCAAAGGAAAACTGTCTTCATCAAAGCATGACTGAACTCAAATGGTGCCAGTTGTCTCTGTTACCTTTCTCTTTCCCTGCCACTCATCCCTCTCTAATATCACTCTTATCTGTCCAATAGATGACTCTGGCGATCTGAAAGCAGAAAGCAGCCCTACCATGGACAACGAGATAACAGAGAAGGAGAGAGGTATCCTAGAAAGCAATGAGAAGAAGATGGAGCAGGAGAGAACTCAGGAGGAAGAAGGGGAAGAGAGGAAGCTAAAAGAGGAAGAAGGAGAAGGGGAGGAAAAGAGGAGGAAGGAGCAGGAGTTTCTCACAGAGGAGCAGGAGCTGGAGGAGCTCAGGGCACAGGTACTGCAGCTGCTGCTGGAGCTGGAGGATGCAAGGGAGACCTCCAACAAACACCAGGAGAGCTTCCATGAGCTGCAAGGTGAGACCTCCACCTTTGGATGTCTTAGGCAAATATGAGAACACAACAGCTGTCACTGCTGTGTTATCATATTTCCTCATTATTTAATCATCTTGAATATTCTGACCTGAAATCCTCCGCCTATGAATCAACTCCATTTATATTGTATTGTTGATGAATTCCTCCTTGGATTATATCAACATCTCAACCTTGATTGCTGGTTATTCCAGTTCAATCATCAACTTTCCACTTCTGACCAGAGCTCACAATTGCAATACACAACCTCAGAAGTAAAATCCTGTACCCCATTTTGGATTGTTTTACTTTTCACTCATCTCTTCATCATCATCTTGTTAAACACGTTGAAGCGTAAATGTTTATATGCAATCACTTACATGGTAAGTTCCTCATAGTCACTAAATGGAGCTTCACTTCATGTCTTAGAAATGGTGAGGTTAACGTTCAAGCACCCTGTTAGTGAGTAAGGCCTTAGGAATGAGGCTATAATGAGCTCAGTGTGTGTATGTGTGCATTTATGTGTGTGTGTGTGTGTGTGTGTGTGTGTGTGTGTGTGTGTGTAACTAAAAAGACATGGTATGGTGAGCTCACTTGTTTGTCTGGCAGCGTTGGAGGCATTTCTCAGACAACTGCGTGTACGCTGAGGGAAGCTTCCAGATCAGGTGTCCTAGACAACGAGAAATCACTGGTGGGCCACTCCCACTGGGCACTCTCAGCTGTTCAGGCTGTTGGCAGCTGTTGGGGGAGCTGGCTGGGAGTCCTTAGAATGCATGGTCATGGCCTGATGTAGTGGGTGAAGTATGGATGAAGCCATATCTTAGGGTGCTTCAGGGTAACATTAAGAATGATCTATAGATCGTCAATAATACATCCAATCCTGTACTCACATGAATTATTATCACACTGGGGGCTGGAGGTCCTGTGGCTGGGCCAACTGGAAAAGTTTATATAAACAGAGGAAATGAGAAATGTTCAGATGGAAAGACAGTAGCACCTGAGCATCTTCTTCTTCTTCTTCTTTTCCTTTCGGCTTTCCCTTCAGGGGTCACCACAGCGAATCATC
>VXCM01001167.1:62952-163983 GCA_014773175.1 Lucifuga dentata | reverse complement strand
TCTATAGGTGATTTTCACAGGGATGTTAAAACTATTAGAAATATTATAGGTGTCTGCTTCAGGCCTAACCATTAACTCTTTAGAGCCTGGACAGATTAGATATTTTACAAAAACAGATGTACGAAAAATGTTGATCTATCTCTGTTCGGAAATAAAATTAAAAGGTAAATATACCAAAGTACATGAAGAAACACATGCAAAGCCGCCAGTGGAATGACATCACCTTCCAATTCGACCAATCGTCTGTTCGCTCAAAACCAGACACGCTGTTGTCATCGTGCTTCTTCCATCTCTTCTCTCCTTCTCTATCTCTCTTTATCACACTGAGCACCGCAAGCTCTTCCTCCACTTCACACTGCGCTGCTAGTGCCGTTTCCATGGCAACACTCACTATGAGCGAGGCAAACAGTGACCCACTCTGTAACTCTAGCACTTATGTATACGCACACAAACACAGACACACACGCATAAAATCTGACAGCGTGCACAAGCGATCATCGGTAAATGAAAACATATATAAACACTTACTATACTACAGTTGAGGCCAAAAGTTTACATAAATCTAGGCTAAAGATATTAAAACTCAATTTTTCACAACTCCACAGATTTCATGTCACCATAAATTTCCTGTGTTATACCTATTAGGGTATCTACTTTATTTCCGTGAGAGAATATTTCAAAAACAATAGCTAAAAGACAGATTTATTTCAGCTTTTATTTAGTATATCAGATTTTCAGTGGGTCAATAGTTTACGTACACCAAGTTGATTGTCTTATTCAATCAGTGGAAACCTGGAAGATTCCAGAAATTGAAGTAATGATTTTTAGATGCTTTGGATTGGCCATTGTCACAATTAGAAGTTAACTGGTGCACCTGTGGCTGTATTTAAGGGCCTACGAATAGAGCCAGTGTGTTTTTGCACTTGATACCATGGGAGAATCCAAACAACTTAGCCAAGACCTCAGAAAAAAAATGGTGGACCTCCACAAGTCTGGTTCCTCCTTAGGAGTGATTTCCAAACACCTGAAGCATCTGTACAAACAACTGCATGCAAATATAAAAATCTTGGGGCCACAGAGATGCTGCATCATTCAGGAAGGAGGTGCAAATTCACTCTCAGGGCTGAACAAACTTTGGCTCAAAAGGTTCAACTGATCCCCAAGACATCAACAAAGGAACTGGTGAAGGAGTTGGAGGTAACAGGTACCAAAGTATCTACACCATTAAGAGGGTCCTGCGTCACCATGGCCTGAAAGGCTGAAGGAAGAAGCCTCTACTGCAACAGCGGCATAAAAAAGCCAGGGTGAAATTTGCAGGTGATCACCAGGATGAAGACCAAGCCTTCTGGAGAACACTCCTCCAAAAAGCTCGGTCTTCATCCTGGTGATCACCTGGTGAAACAAAAATGTAACTGTTTGGCCATAATGATCAGTGCTACTACGTATGAGGAAAAAGGGTGAGGCCTTTAATCTGAAGAACACCATCCCAACTGTGAAGCATAGGGGTGGTAGTAGCATCATGTTGTGGGGTTGCATTGCTGGAAAAAGCACTGGTGCACTTCAGAAAACAGATGGCATCATGAGGAAGGAGGATTTACTATAAAGGCAGAAATCTCTGTCTGTCTGTGGAACCAGTATCTCTACAACTCAGCACTGTATGAAGTTGAAATTCGGCAGGTATAATGCTCAGGACGTACAGTGTCACGTCTGAAGTTGTTTGGATGAGCAGTTCTCGAATTAAGCTGTGCCAGTAAAAAGTAGTCCGCGTGGCAGGATATGCTCCGGGTGCAGCAGCATATGCTCCGCTGCACGGCCACTTATGGCAGGCTGCGGCGCACACCACAAAGTCCGGCCCGGTCCGAACAGGCACGTTTTCAACGGGCACTGCACTAGTTATCTAAAAATATTGAAGCAACACCTCAAGACATCAGCCAGAAAGTTAAAACTTGATCGCACGAGGTCTTCCAGCAGGACAGTGATCCTAAGCATACCTCCAAAGTTGTAACAAAATGGTGTAAAGACAACAAAGTGAAAGTATTGGAGTGGCCATCACAAAGTCCTGAATCCCACAGAAAATCTGTGGACTGAACTGAAAAAGTGTGTCCGTGTGCAAGGTCCATCTGACAGAGTTAAAGCAGTTCTGTCAGGAGGAACGGGCAAAAATTCCAGCACAGAATTGTGAGAATGTTCTGGAAGGCGACCTTAAGCATTTGATTCAAGTTAAGCAATTAAGAGGCAACGCCATCAAATCCTAACAAAGTGTAAACTTTTGACCCACTGGAAATCTGATAGAGTAAATAAAAGCTGAAATAAATCTGTCTCTTTTTTTTTTAATGACCTCTCATGGAAATAAAGTAGATACCCCTAATAGATAAAACACAGCAAATTTATGATAACATGAAATATGTGGAATATGTGTTTGAATATCCATAGCTTGGCCTCAGCTCTATACACTCCTAAAGCACATAAACACACATGCATATACACAGAAAACCAGGTGAACACATACACACAAATGGATAATTAACCATTAAAATGAATGCACTCTACAAAGTCATCAGCCACACACATTCACATACCATATATGTGCGCGCACACACACACACACACACACACTGCTCTGAATGAATACACATAAGTGCAAAGCAATAATTAACTACACACTCACACAGTAATTACATCCTGTGTACCCATGACAATTACAGGGTGTGAGAGTGTGTGGATTATGTTAAGCACAGTATACATGGCACATATAAATGCTCATGTGTTTTATTATGTTGTGTGTTTGTATGTGCACATTGTGTGAAAACCCCGTATGTCCGATTTGGTGAAATGGGACTGAGAGCACGTAAAGTTCATCGTCATCAAACTAAAACAAGGCTGTGTTTCTTAATCCTTGAAAAGTCGACATTTTGGCGCTACGAGGAAAAATTAATAGAAGAGAAAATGTCTTTAACTTTATATCTATAAAAATAATATTCCTGTGAATCAAAATACTCAGAAACACAAACACATGGCGGTGCTGATGTTTTCTGGTTGTGAATACACGATCTCTCACTCTGACCTAGCAATCACAAATCTGATTATGCTACTAGTCTGGCACACACACACACACACACACACACACACACACAGGAATGCTGACCCAGTAAACATCATCATTGAGGAGATTGTAATTTAGGAGTCTGGGAGGTGATTGACAGGTTAGCTGACCAATCACTGAGGAGCAGACAGACAGGTTTCCTGCCAAGTGGCATCTGTTAGCTAAGCTGAAAAGCCTGATTCCATGATAATTTTCTAAATATAGCCGAGACCTTGAAATCTGGTTGTAATCCTGTGCACCAGTTTTTATATGAAAGATTATGAACTCTCATATGCCATGTTTTTTGGTTTTTTTTGTACTTTAATACAGGTTTAATGTGCATGAAACTTTATTTTTCATGTGCATATGTATTATTTTTAATCAGACAGAGTCATAGCACAATATCTTTTAGTCCATACAGAAACTTCTGCCTGGAACATCAACAGCTACAGGCCATTTTCTAGGTGACGCTAACTTACACACTGGTTTTACCGAGGGTATAATACAGGTGTAAATGCCTTCAGGATGCATTAAAGCTGCGATAATGAAAATCACATCTGGAGGTGGTCGCAGCATTTACGTCATGCATAGGCACATCTCAAGTCTAAATTTAGGGAATGGCACAAATGCAGTCATGTGCTTGACAAGCAGCCAGATGGCAAAACCTTGAAAGAATGTACAATCAGGACATTCAAAGACATGAATCAAGCAAGACTGAGGGTGTTTAGTGTGGATTTACCTTAATATTAAGTTTATATTGCAGGAAAGAGATATTTGTGTAAAAATTCGCAGTTTTACAATGAACAAAGAAACTGGGATTTTAATTAAGTACAATCCAGCTTTATCAGACATTTAACAATACTGTATTGGTGGGACCTGAGATGATTTCCAGCCTCTTCTTTGTCCTATATGTTCCTTAAAGGACCATACTGGTGGTTTTCTAAGCATAAAACCGTATTTTATTTTTCGTGTTTTTTTTTTTTTNGTGTTTTTTTTTTTTTGCCATATCCCCAAATCTTTCAAATGTTCTAGAATGGTGTACTAGTGTGACCTAAAACCAATGGCAGAATGGAAGGCAGTAAAAATAATTTTAAAAACGTACCGCTCCAACAGTGCTATGGAAAATGATTGGCAGTAATGTAATGTGTATGTGGGCAGTATGTATTGGACTCAAACATGCAAAAACCACCAGTGTGGTCCTTTAAAAGCTCATCATAAACCAAGCTGGAAAGTGAAGAGAGGAACATAAAAACATCGATTTTGGTATCGCTGCTTCTCTACGATAGAACACTTCTTCTACCATTAACCAGCAGTAAAAAATGATCTGCTGTCAGTTTGTTTTAATGTTCTGAAGCATTTTCCATTCAGTAAACTGTGTTTCACCACACATAAAGAATTACATGCTACATGCATTTATACACACCCACGTGCCAACATACATGTTCAATAACAGTTACCATGGCACTCATCACTTGCCAACTTTTCAGGGTTAAACTGGACCTTAACAACAATAAGGGTTTTAAAAAAATAGTCCTTACAGTTTCTAAATATACTCTCCACCAGCTGAGTTGGTAATAGTCCTCTCCTCTTCGCACCCAAAACAGCACACGCACTAACATGTGCACTCATACATGTAAACGGACGAACATAGCTGCCATCTGTGAGATGATGTGAGATCAGAGAAGAAGAGATTCGAAGGAGAACTGCATCGCTGAGTCATACACACCCGAAGGCTTCACTAATCGGGGACAAAGTCCAAATGAAATCGATGTTTGCTGTCAACACAGACAAACATGTTCTCATTGCAAACAGAGAAACAAACATATAACTACAGGTTTTCTCCTGTTGTTGCACTTAAATGCATCACAAAGCTTCAAAGCCAGTGATACTTCCCAACATGGACTACAGGAAAATGTTACTATATTTAATTTCAGGTTTAATTTATGTAATGTTTGCTCATGTGAAACAGAGGATTGATAAAGTTGTGGGTGTACCATATGTGCACATTACGCCAGTTAATGGAACTAGAAAGTGCAGCTCCTGAATAAACGGCAGCAATGACAGCATATGCTGTTCTTGCTCTTTATTGGTGCGTTTGCTGATAATCTGCTGTAATCTCAGTATTATCAAGGCAAGTTTATTTGAGCCCAACATCACATATCAAAAGCACTTTACACACTCACACATTAACAGGTCCCAGCCCTGCACTGTTCTGAATAGAGATCCGTAATTTGGTCGAGCCAGGCAACGCCCCTTTCACTGAATGGAAGCACATGATTGGTCAATCCATCCCTAAACAGGCACACCAGCTAAACCATATTAACATTTGCAAAATTAAAGAGGTTCCCATGCATTATAATAACATCATGATTGCACATCTGGATAAGACCTGATTAACGTAGGACTCCTGTGGGAACTTAAAGGACCATACCGGTCATTTTGCATGTTGAGCCTAATATATTCAATTTTCATACATGTTATGTTACTGACAATCATTTCCCAAAGGATAAAACTGTATATCAGCTTTCCTGATATTTTGCAAAATTTCTTAATCTTTCAAAATCAAATATTCAAGCGATACACCCACCTTAAAAATCGATGTTTCGCCTGCTAACAATTATGCAGCCTTATTAAGTCACGGTCGTTAAATTTTTTCCATAAACGCAGGTCTTCTTTTGGGACTATATTCCCCAATGGAGACATACATTCACTCTGTGNTCCATAAACGCAGGTCTTCTTTTGGGACTATATTCCCCAATGGAGACATACATTCACTCTGTGCTTTATATTGCGCATAAACGCTAAAATTACAAAACTTCAAAAAAACCTGAATACACATCTTGTTCGCAATGATGGATTATCTATCCTAAGAACTTCAAGTATCAACAAGTTGATTTTAATAGCGTACCAGAATGAACTGAAACCAATGGCGGTCTGAAANTCAAGTATCAACAAGTTGATTTTAATAGCGTACCAGAATGAACTGAAACCAATGGCGGTCTGAAAGGCAGAAAAAACATTTAAATTCACCATTCCAGTAGTAGGCTTTAGGTTATTATTGTCAGTAACGTTACATGTATGAAAATTGAATATATTAGGTTCAAACATGCAAAATAGGTGGTATGGTCCTTNGTAACGTTACATGTATGAAAATTGAATATATTAGGTTCAAACATGCAAAATAGGTGGTATGGTCCTTCAATCTGAGACCCTGCAGTAACAACCCCAAAAATCTGAATATTTGGGTATGTGTTTGTGTTGATGTGTCAAAAATGCATCAAGATCCTAGTTTTAGTTCCTGGTATACACTGGTGTAACTGATTTATGGTTAATAATGTTGATGTTAACTTCCTGGATACCTCCGTCCCCAAAGGCGACGCACTCCTCCACAGCTTACTTTTATTTTTAGGAAAAGTGGAGGCACGATTCTCAGCTAAAGGGTAGCCTGGGAATGAAAAGGATGAAGTCTTGCTGTTTTTCATTAAAGGTGAGATAAAATGAGAGATGAGAAAGGAAGTGCATCCCGTTCATAGCACAGTTCATCTTCTGTTAGAACTCTTCACCTGCTCTTTTCTTTTTCACATTTCGTTTGAAGATTTCACTCTGCTTTGCTCTTCTTCTGGTTCAGTTTGATCAGCGACAAAACGTTCACGCTCATACACACTTAGAAATACTGGAACACATGTACACACAGAGAGAGTGTATGAGTGAAAACACATTCCAGTTGCCTCGCCAGATTTTAACTCTGATAAAACATACACAAAAGTGTGAAGTGACCTCTGTCATAATTCAATCGATTTGTCTCCATTCTTTGATCTGATTGGTTCTTTTGATTTGTTATCTGAAGGCGCTCGCATGCTGGAAAACGTGCAATGATGACTGAATAATAAGACAGTCGACATAAGACAGACAAATACATCTTGTGGGATAATGGAATCAAGTGTGTGTGTGTGTGTGTGTGTGTGTGTGTGTGTGTGTGTGTGTATGTGTGTGGTGCTCATGGCTTTGCATGACAGATGGGCCTGAACAGCCCGAGAACTTCACAATCTGGACTTGATTTGTTATCAGTATGCACGTGTGCACACACACACACACACACACATACACTTTGTTCCACATTTGTCCTCCTACTCCACTGCTGCTCAGTTCATCATGCATGCACGCACACACACACACACACACACACACACACACACACACATATCCCTTGCTCACACTTATATGACAATGGCCACACATCTCCCTTTCTTCTACCTCCTCCCATGTTGTTTAAGAAGTTCTCTTTTTCTTCTTTCTCTTTTAACATACAAACACACACACACACATGCACAGAGTACACTCATTTTATCTACTGCCCTCCACAGCCTCAACCTACTAAGATCTGATCATTCACCATGTTTTCTTTAACAAAGTCTCAGAATCAGCAAAGATGCAGTCAGACTGCCCTGTTTTCTCTAAGTATGAAAGAAAAAGGCACTATTTGTGTCTTATTTGTGTGTGTGTGTGTGTGTGTGTGCCTTTTTGATTTGAGATATTCCATAAAGCTTTTGTCTGACACCGCCTTCAAGCCAAAAATGTCAAAAAATATGATTACCTTAAAACAATTTGGTGAGCATGTTTGTGGTCCCAAGAAGATAAGTTATTCTGATATTAAAAGCCCATGACCTTTCCTCAAGTGGCTCCCCGAGGACATCTCAGTATTTTGTTTGGAGCAGGGCTGAGTGTAGTAAACAGTGCAGCCTCTAGGGGGCACTAGCAGGGTCTTGTATTTTTTTTTCTTGTCTTGTATCTTGATGGGAAGTTGAAGCTATAATGTTCAATATCTCTCTTATAACACGACTATAATGACACCTTACAGCTCTCTAGACATGCTGCAACCAGCACACACACACTGTACTTCCTGCTGACACCTGCTGTAGACGAACACACACATACACACACTGATTTCATACGTAAAGACAGGATGAGGTACATGCAGCAATTATTCCGTACATGCTCAGGCAGATATTCTTGCATAACAGTACAATGATGAGAAGTTTTGAAGGCCAACCTGAAAAATCACTCTGCCATGGGGTTTCCTCACCAAATTTCCAATTAATTTTTCCTTACAAAATTTTAGATTTATACAGATACAAATAAGATATTTAGCAAATAAAGATGTATGAGAATCACATTTCTTTTTGATGAAGGTATACCTTCAATAAATAAATTTGCAATACTTTTAGAAATGACTGACCAATTTGCAAAAATCCATATGAGAAAAATAACTTCAAAAATTAAGTCGAGTTGCACATAATGTAGAAATGGCGTGTTTTTGTGTTACTTTTTGTGTAAACCTAACTTGTGTAGACCTAACTTGCCACACAAATTGTACAGTCAGTAACTCACTTCCAGGTTTTAAGATGTCGAACTCCAGCTCTCCATGAGAACAAACATTAACATTTAAAGCTGGAAGCATTTTAATAAAAGTGGGTCTTAATAAGTTACACTAGAAGGTTGTTCCAAAGTACAGAGGCCATAATGAAGAATGATTGGTTTCAGACACACACACACACAAACTTCAGAGCAATCAGCTCTGTGCTACAGGTGTACCACTGAAAGCTCCATGCTGTTACACAACAGGATGATTCACTGCTGCTCAGAGCTGATTGGGCATGTCTGCACAGGATTTACACTACAGTACACACACACACACACACACACACACACACACACACACACACACACACGCTCGCAGCATATAATATAATATGCTAGTATATGGTACAAAGTACTTGGAGGTAAAGCCAGCCAGGTGTGCATCCTCAAGCACATTCATGACCATCGACAAAATATTTTTGCCTCTAATCCATCACAGTTGCAGATAAACTATAAAATATTAGTGAAGGGAAGACAAACTCTAAAAATACAACTAAAAGGTGTGAACATTTTGTAGGATAAATTAAGCTCCTCCAATGTAAAATGGAGTTTATGTGACAGAATGATTTATATTACTAATTTTGCACCTTCATGAGTTTAGCAGAAACCGGTTTGGTTAAGTTTAGGATGAGAATTCTGTTCATGGTTATATAAAAAGATAGTTACTAATAGACAAAACAAAAGGGAAACAATGATCACCAGTTTTCTTTTGCACTACTTCAGCTTTTTCCAGTCAAGTCCTCTTCACATCATCAGAAGAGTCTTGATAATTTTTCACACCAACTTCATGAAATGTTCTGCGACTGATCTTTCATAACTACTCCTGTGTATTATCTTTCCAAATCCTTAATAATATGGTCATTGGTGGCTCTGACCTTTGCCCTCCTTACTCCTTGCATGCCTTCGATGCACGTGTAGCCGCAAAACTCCTGTATTACCTGAGGCTGTTGTACTCACGCTGGATATGTGTATCTGCTAAGTAAATAAAAGTAAATATACAGCTCTAATATGGCACCATCCTATCCAACTGAGCGTGAAATTACTAAGCAAAACCACACTTAAAAGTTAACTTACACACTGGAAGTACGAACGATGAGAGAGCGACTGCTGCAAATCATACAACCTAAAAATGATCTCAATACATGTTATCTTCTAATGTATCACTAAACAGGTTAAACTACAAATCCTGCTGATCGTGCTGCTGCATCTTTCACTGTACAAGAGCGTCTTATCACTTTGGATAAGAGCATCAGCTAAATGCAGTCTAAACTGACTGATGCCACTGTTTTGACATGAGCGCAGACAGACAGACACAATAGATGGACAGATGAAGTCTAAGCGGACGCCTGGATTCAGCCTGTTAATCTGCCGGTAGCAATACGGCTTAAAACCTTGCTAATCTGAAAGCTGCAGCTCAAACGCCTGAGACGACTCTCTGGACAGAACAGGTGGTCCCCTCCTCAACCTGTGTGTGTGTGCATGTGTGTGTGTGTGTGTGTGTGTGGTTGGAGAAAGCTAATTAGAGATGATCAGCTAATGGATACAGGAGTATTAAACTGATCTCATAGCTAGGTGAACCTACTGAAAAGATGTTTCTCGTGTCATGGCTCTACAATGCAGCCTTTCTAACATCTTATGGACCTTTAATGAATTTTTACAACCTATAAATGAAAAAAAACAGCCTAATATGCAAAGTAAGAATAAGTGTTGGTGATTATTTTCTTGTGGAACCCTACAGTTCTTTGCTCTATGTGCGATTATGATGCAATGGACACTGAATATAATCCTTCATACTTCTGCTTCAAGTTATGACCAGATGTTTTGTTCTAGCATCACACATCTTCCACCAACACTGTGGCTCGATTGGGAACACCCTAGCAACACCATAGTAACTGTCCTGAACACCTTAGCAACCATCCTATAGCAACCATCCAGACCACTGTGGAAACCTTCTAGCAACCCCTTAGTGAATGCCCAGAACACCACAGAAACCACCTGCCAACACTCTACCAACCACCCAGAGCACACCATTGCAACCCCAAACTTAACTTATATTAAATAAATTATATTAAGTTAATCAAGCCTGAATCCAAACCTCATCCTGATTTTAACTTTGATACAACTAACATATTTTCAACCATAATATTAATGTGTCATAACTGTAACAACCCCAAAAGTTCCCCATGTTCTTTAAAGGACCATGCCGGCCATTTTGAAAGTTTGAATCTAAAACATTAAATTTTCATACACGTAACGTTACTTACAATCATTTCCCAAAACATACTACTACTACTGAAGCGGTGAATTAAAACGTTTTCCTACCTTCCAGATCGCCATTGGTTTCAGTTCATTCTGGTACGTTATTAAAATCAATTTGTTGATACTTGAAACAGTCTTAGGATAGGTAATCCATCATCATGAACAAGACGTGTATTCAGGTTTTTTTAGAAGTTACATAATTTTANGGATAGGTAATCCATCATCATGAACAAGACGTGTATTCAGGTTTTTTTAGAAGTTACATAATTTTAGCGTTTAAGTGCAATAAAAGCACGGAGTGAATGTATGCCTCCACCATGGAATATAGTCCCAAAAGAAGACCTGCGTTTATCGAAAAATTNGTGAATGTATGCCTCCACCATGGAATATAGTCCCAAAAGAAGACCTGCGTTTATCGAAAAATTTAAACGACCACGACTTCATAAGGCTGCGTAACTATTAGCAGGTGAAACATCAATTTTTAAGGTGGATGTATCACTTGAATATTTGATTTTGAAAGATTAAGAGATTTTGCAAAATATCAGGAAAGCTGAAATACGGTTTTATCCTTTGGGAAATGATTGTCAGTAAAGTAACGTATGAAAATTGAGTATATTTGGCTCAAACACGCACGATCGCCGGTATGGTCCTTTAAAGTCCCTGTAATAAACTGTTGCAGCAAAGCATTCTGAAATCAATGCACAGAAAGAAATCCTGCAGGGTTTGGCTGAATTTCTTTGGTTTTCTCTCTCTGTCAGTATAGCTCAGTCTACAACTGGAGATGAACCAGGCTTTCAGACAGCCAAACAGCTCCCAGTACACACATGCTAACAACTGAGAGGATTATTTCACATTTTGTAACAAGTTGTCAGAGTCAAAGGCAATTTGTAGTTGGAGTCCAACGCTCAGGAAAAGTAACTTGGAGGCAGCAGAGGCTCTGGCTGCTGGCAGCGCGGTTCTGTGGCTAGCAGAAATCAAGTGGCCTGTCTGCTCAAACAACAGCTACGCTAACAGACAATCACCAAGATGCTGCAGCGAGTTTTAGCATAGACTTTTTTTTTTTTTGCCGAGAGCTTCTTCAAAGTTTCATCTGGGATAAACTTGTTCATTTGGTTTGGTTGTCCATCAAGGAAGGGGGACTGCAAATTAGCTTCTGCTACGCCCCTGTACACACTGAATGTACAGTAACTGCATTTGCAGCACATTGTCCCAGCCAAACAAATTGACCAAGTAATAGTTAAATAATAATACAAAAATATATCACTGCTGTGGTTATGAGTGCTACATGTTCAAAATAATTGATTTACAATGCCAAACTTTCATCAGACTGATGAAGCTTATATGGATCATGTCTACTTATAATGAATGAAGAATTGGGAAAGACAAAGCAGCATGGATATTTTCCTTCTTTTCAGCATGTTTAGTTGTTAGCCATCACCAGGATAATAATTATTTACCCTGAAAAATAGGCAGAGGTTATGGTTATAATAGATTACATAGATCATCAGCACAGACTGGACATCCTCATTATTAACAGCTAAACCTCTCATTTATTTGTTTAAAGACAAAAGGAGGGGAAGAATGTTGTCATTCTAAAGTATTTTCCCATCTTTGTTTTCTTGTGAGAGCATCTGGTACCTTGTAGGAATATAGGAGCACACACACAAGCCAAGACTACTTTCACAGAACAGGACAGGCTGAGTCATGCAGATAAGATATCACACTGATTACCAACGTTATAATGACACATTACAGCGGAAAGAATGATGAGCCAGCCTCATAGCTCAGTATTGATTTGCCGTGAAATCTTTGTATGCGGCGGCTTTTAAAATGACAGTTAAATTGTTAGAGATTTTTTTTTGATGAATAACTCAGGATATGCAGATTTATTAGGATTATTATGCTTTTTTACTGTTGCTCTGATTTAATGTCTCCATACCTGAGACCTGCCTGCTCAGTACAACCAGAGGCTTGTCTTACTGATAGAGAGTAGAGTAGTACTTTATTAATCCCCAAGGGAAAATTTCAGAATGATGAGCTCTCAGTGTCTCAGTGGAGATTAAATGAACTGATCACCTCAAAAATCAAAAAACAAAAAAGTCATTTCTCACCTTTATGTTTGCATTTCCACATAATACACAGCAAGTTTGGTAGCAGAGTTCCACGCCTACCTTCTCAGAAATAACTGAAGTGAGCGAGAACCAGGATCTGGGTCTTTTTTTTTTTTTTTTTNGCAGAACTTTCTGCAGCTGTTAAATCAAGAATCAAAACATTTTTTTTTTTTAAAGGCTCTGGGTGACGTTCTGCTTTGACACGAAAAGCGACTCATAAATAAGTTTGATGATTCTCATCAAATCAACCTGATTAAATACTTCATGTTCTCTCACTGAGCAGACATATCCACCGCCGTCTAATTATTCCTTCCTAATCACGATCAATCAAGTTGGAAGTTGGGGAACAAATTACATTAGTCTGACTGCTCTAAGATGAGGAATTATACATGCATAAGTTAAAACACTTTCATTCTAACCTTTATGTCCTGCACCAAACACTCACAGCTACACTTTCACACAACCGGCTTATCTGATGGCCTCTGAGCAGCTCAGCTGGAGCAGTTGGAGGTTGAGTGCCTTGCTTAAGGGCATTAAGATGGCAGGATCCTTCAAAGTTGAGACCTGCAACAACAAACTGAAAAGAGAACTCAGTGCACACGTACAGTAACACAACACCCACAAGCCCAAAGCTGCTCACCATCCTGACCTTTTTATCCTAGAGATGGCAATTTCGACACAGAAGTTCGAACGGTTTCAAAACACACTGACACGCTGTTTCAATACGTGTTCCAACAACTGTTTTGAAACCTAACTTCTTACGCAGGCGTCACATGACGGTTTAGGGTTAGGGTTAGGGTTAGGCGTGACAAAACACCACCACACACACCATTTTCTTCAATGAATCAAGGGAAAGGATTTATTGAAAACTGGTATAGAATAATTGGCACAAATTAAAATGCAGACATAACCATCATCTCATATCGTATATATTATATAACAAACACAAATTGTTGTCAGTTGCCATGATATAGATATGATAAGATAAATATTTATGTCAAAAGGTCTATAATCCATCAACATAAAGTGTGCATCTCTTTGGTTACATACAAGGCCTCAATCAATAATTTATGGTTTGATTGCATCTATATAAAAACTGCTCACATTTTGGAACAGAAGCGTTCAGCTGCTGCAATTACAACACCTGCCAGTGATGCCAACATTGAGCGAGACATTTCAAAACGTTTCGAAACAATATAGCTATATGTGTCGAGATGTTTCGAAGCCTCAAAATTGTCATCCCTATTTTTTCCATTTTGAAAAAGTGAAATGATACTTCCTGCATTAGTGGACCTTTGGCACTCGGAGGAGAAAGCTAGAATCACTTCGTTTGCACACCGCAACAAACCCACATGTACGAGCAGTTTAACCAAGCAAACCTCTACGAGCCAAACCTCTGCAATCAATTTATGACAATTATCTATTCAGCAAGAAATCATCAAGACGTTCAATACGACTGAATCCAGGAATCCTGGATGATTTGCTGGTTCTGTGAAAAGCAAATTACACAGACTTTAGAACTAGGCCAAAGGTCAGCTCAGAGACGCCATCATGCCCAATCAGAGGTGATGGGAACAGTTTACAACCGGGTAGCTGGATTTTTTAGATATCTTATTTTCTTGCGTAATCACCTTATGATCAATTAACTATCTATCAAACACTATCTACCAGCTGGGAACCGCTGATGCTGATTTATAGATGTTATTTACTGACAACTGTCAGTATTTCACACATCTACAACGCTTCCTGTACATCTGGAACATCCAGATGGGTTTCTGTACATTCACTGTAATGTACAGAAACCCAGTGATTGTGAGTAAACCTGGCTGTGTACATGGGAGAGTTCACTAGTTCACTAGGACGACTGAAGCCACAGACACAGATACAGCAGCATCAGCAGCGCTTCCTTCTGTGGAAAAAACCACCAGTCATCACGGTATGACAGCCTGCTCTTCCCTGAAAATTAGCTCACTGCCTGTACAGACATAAACTCATCTGAAGTTTGTCCTGTGTGTGTGTGTGTGTGTGTGTGTGTGTGTGTGTGTGTGTGTGTGTGTGTGTGTGTGTGTTTGGGTGAATGTGTCTCAGATAGTCAATGTTTACACTCCCTTTTCAGTGGAAATAGATTATTTCTATAGTCGTGGTAAACCACAGCAGCAGCTATATCCACAGAAACAAACACACTTCTCAGTTCTCTAACTGATGTTATCTGTGTGTCTTCCTTATTTCCTAAAGATAATAGAAAACTTGATTTCATTTTTTAAATCATTCAGATTTTCTCAAACATTCTTTACCCTCTACAGATAAATGCAGTCATCATACATAATAAAAACATAAAACAAACTTACTGAAGATACATTTACTGTAGCTGTTTATGAATGAGCCAAATCTAAGACAATTTCAGATCTAAATAAAAACTCTTAAGGTTTTCCTGTGCATTTAAAATACCTTATTCTAAAAATAAAAAGAATCTACAAATGACTGAAGATCAATGCATAGTTGTGAATATTATTGCAATGACGTGACTGAGGATCATTTCAAGATATGAGTAATACTCATTTGCAATTAAAACACCAAAAAAATGATGAATTGGCTAAAAAAAAAAAAAGTATTAGTCATTATCTTTGTATCTGTTTGTCTGGAAAATGTTGAAATTTTTCATTGTAGGGATTTTAAAAAGAAGACCAGATGGACACATAAATGCAAACATGGAGCATTTTCTCTCTCTTTCTCTGCATCTCTCTTTCCCTCTGACTCTCATTAACACCCCTCTCCCACCCACACACACACACACACACACACCCACACACACACACACACACACACATAAAGAGAGAGTACATTCGAAGTGCATTGGAAGGTGGAGGTAGAAAGAATCAGGCTGGGAGCTTCTATAATTAGAGGAGCGTTCAAGAGCCACACTGCTGAGTTGTTGAATGTTTAATGTCAGAGCTGCAGTCGCTACAGTCGCAAAGAGCAAACCTCTGAACCTACTACACCACTTCTTAACACACACATGTACCCATAACACCCTCCTACACACACACACACACAGTGGCCTGGTTTGATGCCTGTAGACAGACAGAAGAGGTGAGCAGCAGCAACAATAGTAAACTGGACGTGTGGATTCAGGTTTCAAAAAGGAAAGAGCAGCACAATGCACGGATACATACACAACCTGAGACATGTAATGACACGGAAACCAGAACCTCCTCTGGATGAGGTAATGCTCAAACACGTCAGAGGAGCCGGGGGAGACGTTCTCAACACGAGCTGAGAGAACTAAATCCACTCTATCTCACAATCTTAATGAAATCTGGACTTTTCATTACGTTATCTGGTTGAGGATTTCATTAAAATAACAATATATGGAGTTAAACTGAGTAACCTGTACACTGTAAATCCAGTCCAACACAACAGTCCTGTAATAAATTCTACATCTGTGAAACTCATTAACTGAATTGTTGACAATGTATGAGAGAGGTGTTGATTTAATTCTACGGTAATTTGCGAGGCTGGAGCATGTTGAGCGGTTGTGCTGCTGTTTCTTATTTTTCTTTCTCCATCGGTCTCCCTGAAAAGACAACCAAAGATTCCACAAGGTATTCAGAGGATCTGCTAAGCGGATTTGTTACTGGATTCAGTTTCATTATACTGCAATCCAAAACAAGACCACCACAAACGACAGCCTGAAAAACGACAAACAGAACTGAGTCAACGTACAAACAACAACTACATCAGTTGCAACAAAAACTGAAGATTTGATGCAAGATATTATTGCAGGGCTGTTGTTTAACAAAGCCTTATATCATATAGGTGTTTCTATTTCTCTGGTCACTCAGATTACAAGATTTCCTTTCAAAAATGCAGCATAAATGTTACTGTTTAGCCTTTGTTAGGTTTGTCAAGTACAATTTACAGAATCAAGGCATAAGCCAGCAAAAGATGTTGTTTTATTAAACGATGGTCCATTAAATAAACCATTACTTTAAGGGATCATTCTGACAACCTGCACAGCAGAGCTCCACCTCTTAAAGGACCATATCACCCATTTTGCATGTTTGAGCCTAATATATTCAGTTTTTGTACATGTTACATGTATGAAAATCATTGCTTTTATCAATGTTTTGATACAATTATTATTTAACAATGTGTGACAGACATTGTTGAAGTGTAGGACATCGTGATTTTTTGGCTAGAGAGTTATGCCTGTTCCTCTGCAGGATTTTAAAGGACCATACCAGCCATTTTGCATGTTTGAGCCCAATATATTCAGTTTTCATACATGTTACGTTGCTGACAATCATTTCCCAAAGGATAAAACTGTATTTCAGCTTTCCTGATATTTTGCAAAATCTCTTAATCTTTCAAAATCAAATATTCAAGTGATACACCCACCTTAAAAATTGATGTTTTGCCTGCTAATAGTTACACAAAATTATTAAGTCACGGTCATTTAAAATTTTTGATAAACGCAGGTCTTCTTTTGGGACTATATTCCCTGGTGGAGACACACATTCACTCCGTGCTTTTTATTGTGCTTAAATGCTAAAATTACGTAACTTTGAAAAAAACCTGAATACACATTTTGTTCATGATGATGTATTACCTATCCCAAGAACATTTCAAGTATCAACAAGTTGATTTTAATAGCGTAGCAGAATGAACTGAAACCAGTGGTGGTCTGGAAGGTAGGAAAAAAATGTTTTAATTCACCGTTCCAGTAGAATGCTTTGGGGAACGATTGTCAGTAACCTTACGTGTATGAAAATTGAATATATTAGGCTCAAACATGCAAAATGTCTGGTATGGTCCTTTAATCATTATTTGCAGATGCTGTTTGGCTCAAATCTGCCTCACACAGGATCAGCTGAGATTTAAAGGGAAGACAGGAGATGACGGCATCCCTGCTGTTTTGGAAAATCTATAACACTGTATCTCCCTTGTTAATCTTAGAATTAAGTGAAAAACTGAGGGCAAAAAATCAATTTCACACCTTTCATCTGCCTTCGTTAAATCTGAAATAACCTCCCACTTCCCTTTCACATGTCACTCACTCTTTCACAAAAACCTACATGCTAATTCAAGTTTTATCCAGTATATTATCCATTAGTACTTTAATTCGTGCATTCATTCTAAGGGTAATTCTAAACATTTATAAAGCATTATGAGTATGATTACTAACACATGTAATACAAAAATAACTCAAAATGACCTGTATCAATAACAACATAAATCATAAGCCTGCCTTTCATCTCCATTATGACAGATATTATACATGATATTCACACACACACAATGATCTGATCCCAGTCTAATACTGTTTAATACTGGCTGATGTCACTTTGGGTTACTTCTGGTTGGATCTAACAGTTGGAAGACAAAATCTGACACTCATAAAACTCATGTTTAACATTTAGATTTTGTCAATACTGATCACGGCTCTTCACAATTATGATCTAAAAAAATGACTAAAATAAGCCTGACCTTCCCATTCAAGTGTCTGTATAACATAAATAAACATATGCATTAACAACTTTTCCAGCACATGTAATATGATTATAACAATCTGGCCTCAATCTGAATAAAATAAAATAAAATATTCCTGTAAACAATGCACGTGTTCATTAATGATTTATTGAGATTTTTTATGACAGCTCCTCTTATATCACTATTAACCCTCCTATTTGAGCTTGTTTGTTTTATTATAGTCACAACGGAATATATGGAGTTTTCTTTTTAAGGAAAGTAACAATGTCCTCTGTCCAAACAGTATCAGGGAGTGACAGGACACAGGAATGTTTGAAAGGGAAAGAAAAAGATTTTGGAGAATAAGGGAACACTTTAACACATCCGGAACTGAACAATAAACTGCCATGTTCCAAATCAGCGCAGGTTTTATTTTTACATTTCTATATTGTGTTTATTTCCAAACATGCAGCACAGGACTGGACATTGTACTCTCCACCCACGTTTCAGCAGCTTCTCCCTCTCTGTCATGATAATCTGTGTTTCAGCACCGATTTCACACTCATCATATGTAGAGAACATGACTGTCACGCCGGAGGATTTCAGATTAAACATGGAAATGAGGGATTATGGAGTTAATTGGGGGAAACTGCAACGCTTCCTTTGACACGGCCTTCTTTTTCCCACGCATAACAAACGTGGATAACATCAATTTAACTCCGTGTCACGTCAAATAACCGAACAGTTAACGCTAAACCGTGCAGCACCGGCCTGGCACCGAGCGCTTACCTGTCAGGAGCGGATTTCTTCGACAGACGCGGCGGGCAGCGATGCGCAGCGGCCACTTCAGGACGGATTCTGGTTCTCCGGTGCTTTCTTCTGATCCGGTAAACCGGGCTCAAACCTTCCCGGCTGGAGCTCCGTTAGCGTCCCCGCCTCTCTGCTGCTTGGTTCGGGGNGGGCTCAAACCTTCCCGGCTGGAGCTCCGTTAGCGTCCCCGCCTCTCTGCTGCTTGGTTCGGGGTCCTGGCGAGGAACGGCGGCCTGAAGTTTTCCTGAGCAGCGGTAAAGTGTGTGTTATCTCCGCAGTTTTGCTCTGGTTGCCGCCCCACCTCCGCGGCCTCTGACGTCACAGAGGAAAGCCCCCCGTGTGTGCGTCACGCCGGCGTGAGCACAGAAACCCCACCCTGTGACACCGCCCTCCGTGGAGGCTCATATCGCCTTAAGCGATCATTTTCACGGAACACAAAGCGAAAGTAATGAGTGTTTTTGTGCTCCACTGAGGTGGATAAAATTACTAGCATAAACACAACCATCAACAGCTGCTTTATGACTGTTACTGTTCTTTTTATTAATATTATTATTGATTATTGATATATTTTAAATATTGCTACATACATGGCATAGATAAATCAGCTAATTAGGTCAATCAGGCAGGAGTAACTCCATTCCCTCTCTCTCACACACACACCTTGAGTTTACATATCCCCTTTGTAATACTCAAAGCATACTCAACAGAGGCACAACTCAGAACCCTGTATGCATTTCATCCTCTGTAAGTTGTATTTAAGAGGTGCCTGAAGCAATATTCTTTGCACCTTCCTGCCTTATTTTTATTTTCTTTGTATACTGCTTCTTATAAAGGCTAATTTAGTTGTACAAGCATTCTTGCTATATACTTTTAGTAGTTATAAATCTATTTGTTTGACCCTTGAATTTCTGTTTCAGTCATTATTTTGCATTTTCTCTCTCTAAAGTGTTCCATTCTTTGTCAGTCTGCTTCTTTTTTTTTTTTTTACTGAGGGAACCTTGCAAAGCATCCTAACTTGTACTTGTGTCCCTGCGTACATGGCAACTAAAGTCTATTGAATCTTAAATTTCAGTTATCAACTTTGTTGTTGGCAGGCCTGTAACTTTTTCAATCATGATTCATTTTAGATGTCATGCTGAATGAGTAAAATCCTAACCTAAGATGCAGCAAGAAATGCACCTGATAAGTCTTTATTTCTTTCCTGCTTTTAATTTAGGACTTACAACTCTGGCAAACTCAGAACTCCTTGCAGACTTTTACTCTTACTTCAGTGTAGTAAACTTGTTCTTATGCACTATTCTGTGTCTATGCTCTTTGTCTTGTTACTGCACTTCATATCTACGTGCACTATGTTGATGTAGCACTAGGAGGTCCTGAGAAATAGTATTTCATCCCAACTGTGTACAGTACTTGTATATGGATGGTTTGAAGTTGATTAAATAAAGCCGATTCTGATTAAAAGCCAAACAGAATTAACTTTTCAAGTTCATCCAGAGGGGAAAAAAAACAGGTAAAATGGATTTAATGAATCATCCCAACTGCTTGACAAAACTGGCAAATTCAGATCGATAAGTTGCTTCAAATGTAATGAAATAATTATCTCTAAGTCAGTGGTTCTCAAATTGTGGTATGTGTTCCAGTGGTGGTACTTGAAGTGCCCCCTGGTGGTAAACCAGATGACTCTGGAAATTTCTGCAGAGAATCTAAATATTTAAAAAGGAAAATCTAAACTTATGGGATACAAAGAGGGCAAAGCTGGTGAACGAAAACACTCTACGAGATGTGATGATTGTAGAAAAGCATGATTTTTATTAGAGGAATATTTTAAGATGGCTTTGTTGATTCCTGTTAAAATCCTCTGGAAATGGATGTGCTGGCAAGTTCCGAGCTCAGCAGAACCATAACAAGGATCTTAACTTACACAGCATGATTCACGTTTTGTAACTTCCACCCTACCAGCCCTGTCTGTCTGTCTGTCCACCCACCCACCCACGCTCTTTTCTCACCCCAATCCTCCGCCACGGTGGGAATGGAGCAGCACAGGGTTCAACCAGCTGGAAGACAAAGGGAGAGAAAGGGGAGGAAAAGTGTTGGGTGAATTACAAACCCATGAAAAAATATTTTTTGAACATCTAAAACCTGAAATTCAATAACAATGAACAGCAGGTAGCATTATTATTAGTAGTATTATAGTATTAGTAGTATTATCATCTTCATAAAGAAATTAGAAACTACTTCTGTCCATCTTTAGAGTGCCTGCATCAATGCACTTTCAAACATACATTCACATCTTTCAAAACAAACAAAAGAACCAAAGCAGCATCTAATACAGTAAACACTGTTAAGGCAATTTAAACATGAAACTGTCTTGACCTAAATCTAAGACTGAATACTGCCTTCTGGCTGCGCTGAACATCTGCTATTGTTTTTCCTCATAACAACCCCGAAAGGCCAGAAACACATCAGTATTCAGGGGAAACTGCAGGTAACGCGGTCTGCATGCAAGATGTTTCCACTAAACACAAACACCAGCGACGAAACCTAAACACCGAGGAGGAAGAAGAGACAAGCCAAGGACAAAAACAACTTCTCCCAATGTGCAAATTTACAAAGTGCCAACATTTGGTTTATACTTTGTGCTGGAGCAGGCATTTTAAATATCTTTTATGATTTTAGATTGAAACTATATACAAAAACTCTAAGCTAAAGGAGCAAAATTTCATTGAAAAAAAAAAAGCCCTTTGGGAGCAGCAACAGCAAAGATCAGAATTTAAAGCATTCCTAAGAAAGATATTTTCCCCAAAGGAAGCGTGACCTACATCCTTCATCACGTCTCTGAATTTTTCACTTCACACGCACTCTGACGTCAGCGCTCCTGCTGTGAGGCATAGCAGTTCAAAACACTGTTTACACGCAAATGATCTCTGAACTCTGATGTGGGAAAATGCATTTCCCAATTTCTGGATACAAACTTCACATTAGATACATGTAACTCCACAAAAAGGAGCTTGTATGTCAAATGTACAAAGTGCTACAGTTTCAATGCTTCACATTTTCAATACAAAACTGCTACAATGACCTTGTCGCCATTTTACATATTTGGGCTGAATAGAGTGAGACTCAGATGGTCGGCACGTGGTCTCACTAAGCCATCTTTGCTGCTGGCTTAAGCTTACATTTGTGTGGGCAGAAAACAATGAACTCAGAGGTCAGTGAACAATAGATTACCTGATCACTAAACATTTCTCCATGCTTGTCAAGTTTAACCCTCTTTAAATACTTCATCTGTTATTACTACTGCTGCAGTTTGTAATCCAGAGTCATCGACCAAAACGATTCTACACTCAGAGGCAGACAATTCTCCAGTTTTAGAGACTCTTTGCCACCAACAATGTAATAAAAAAAAAAAAAAAAAAANAAAAAAAAAAAAAAAAAAAAGATTCAGATCATTTATCAGCACAGAGTCCCTTTTGAATTCATGTGTCCAAATTATAAGTGCAGGAACAAAATGCTCTACACACGGTTTCTCTGTTGAGCCACAACATACAGACTCAAGAGAGCATACTGTAAATGCTCTAATAAAAAATGGTATTCAAATAATGGTCGATATCTAATTATAGATGAGGGTTTGGTGTATGTCTGTTACTGGCCTCGGCAAATATTAGCGTAATCTGCTGCTGCCAGCAGATGACAGTAGCTATGTCTGAAATACCAAACTGCTTTAAAATCCCTTTCCAGCCGTCGACCCTTCAGCTGAAGGTGGCCGGGCTCAATGTGAAACAAAGCCGTAAACTTGGAGCCTGTCCCTGGCAAGGAACGAGTCCACTGTCATCACCAACTCAGAAAGGTGGGTAAAGTGGATGAATATGAACCTTTATAAAAGCTGGAGGTGTGTTCACACTGCTTCTCCCCTAGCAGTGGTTTTTATGCAGTTCTGGGTTCGTTCATCAGCGGTGGGACACGCTGAAAGCCGGCTACAAGGCTCTAGTTTCGGTTTTGCTTCACACCACACATCCATAAACAGCTGTTACAGGGATGCTGCCTTTATTTTCAGCACAGCACTATACTCATCATTCCTAGATTGTTTTAAAGGAAAACTGAAGGACTCTATAACACAGCCAAGAGAAACTCTGGTGAGAAGCATGGAGATTATACAGCTTAAAAGTACATATAAAGGCCTGCCTCTAATAAAAAAAAAAAAAAAANAAAAAAAAAAAAAAAAAGCCTGTCTCAAATAAAGGCCTGATTCTCTGTGCAGTTGAGGGAAATAAAGGCTCCGGCCACTGTTTGAGCATTTACGGTAAGCAGGTAAAAGACTGTTGACAGGGCAACATTTGGGTGAAAACTGTTGTTGGATGTCCATCACAGCTGGATACTTTAACCTCTGTTTCAACAGAGTATGACCATATTCATATGTACTGAAGACATCTAGAAAACGTTCAGTTTTCATCTAGATGTAATAAAGGTGCCTAAGCAGCCTCACTGGGATGGTCAGATGACCTGGACGTTAAAGGGGACATTTAAACATTAAATTCTATTTATTGTTCATGGGGAACATGAATATACAACACGTAAAAATAACCGCATAAAGGCTTTTGTGGCTGAAGAGGTAGCTGGGCTTCATTCTTCTCCTTATGTACACATTTCTGCTTGAGTAGTCTTTATGTAATTTTTCTAGACTCTACACAGATCTTTCTTCAGCCACAAAAACCTAAAAACTGTTGTTTTCACATCCTTCATCGTCCCCAAGGCCAATAAACTGAATTTAAAACAGGTGAAATCCCCCTTTAATGCTGCTCTGATCTGCTTGGCATATCAGATATTCCCATTTAACAGTTCAGGATCATTCAGCGACACAATCAGGAACCCAACCCAGGAAACGTCTTTGCTGTTGAAGTGCCCTTGAGATCCCAACACATTTATCACAGTAATCTACTACTTTTTAAAAAACAAAACACACATGTAGAAACACATGCACTGCCTGATGGAAAAATGACAATAGCATGATGCTGCCACAGCTTTGTGAACTTGATCAACTGACATGACACCGCTGAAGCTTCCAGGACTGCAGAAAATACTGTACAGTCCGTTCCACGGTGAAGAGTAGTGATTTAACAAACTGTCGCATCAATCACGCGCTCAGCTAAAACTCAACCATGACAGTCTCTCTAACGTCCAAACGTAATCCCGTCCAAGACAGAGAGCAGTACTTGGTCCAGCTGTCATGTGAAGAGGGTAAAGAAGAGGAGGAGGAAGAGGAGGAGTACTTGGGCCAGGAGCCACATAGAGAGGTGGAAAGAAAAAGCAAATTACAGTGATTGAGGAAAAGAGGGAAAAAAAACAAGGAAGGTGGTCCTGATGGAGAATCAGACATGAAACCAACAGACACAGTAACTCAGACATTAGAGTCTTTGTTATTATAGATTAAAAGGTAAGAGATGAATTTCAGTCAGGTTTTGTATATAGATAGGACTTGGGTCAAGGAAGAGTTGAGACTTTGCAGTAGATCCAGATCAGGATACAGATGCAGGAAATTATTTTTCTACTTTCTTTAACATTGCAAGATATCTTTTTTTTTCTTTTTTGTGAACAACCATTATGCAACACTTCATTTTGCGATTGATTTTAGAGCTATAAAGACTTGTTCTGTTGAAGAGCAAAGATAAAATGTTAATTCTCTCTGCTTTTGGCCTTGAGATCGACCTCCTGGAACGTTATGCAACGTCTTCATCTTTTATACGTTTGTAGCCACTGTGACTTTTTTCTTCTAGTCCTAATCTCCAACCCTGAGGAAAAAGAAACCGAAGTGCAGGTGGAGGTAAGAAGAGAGAGAGAGAAAAAGAAGTATTTAAATGAAGAACACTTGGTCTTTACAGGCGGTGGCGCGGGCAGCATTTTCTGTGGCAGCGGAGAACGCGGCTACGATGGAGGCGAAGACGACGTTGGGTCTCTGAGCAGCGTCGATGGCTGTGTGCAGCCCCCGGGCTGAGTAGTACTGCACAAGAGGGACCGTCTGCTGGTGGTAGACATCCAAACGGGAGCGGAGCGTCGTTGCATTGTCGTCGCTACGCCGGATGAGGGGCTCACCTGTCACCTACGGGCAGAACAAATGCAATGAGGTGACGGCGGCAGTAAAAGCCTTAAACAATACATTAACTTTGTTTGTTCTTCTCTGAAATTACATCAGCGTTCTTTAGTTTTTGTCACACTTAAATAATCTTGGTGTCATACTGACACCTAATCTGGTGTCACTTTCTGTTTCCCTCCTTCTGCCCCACACTCTCTCTCACACACACACACACACACACACACACACACACACACACACGCGCGCGCTTCTGTACTGAAATCCGCTGCTTCTGTTGCGTCAATGGAACAAGAGCTCTTGAACACTGCAATCCTGCATGCTAAGGCGGGGGATCATGTCTCGCTTTGAATGGCACTTTGTTTAAAGACGAGTCGTCTCACATGTAAGCGCGGCAAAGGGAACACCAAGTCTCTCTGATCCATAATTTACTCAAACACAGTCTTGTTTACAGAACGCTTCCAACTGTGGCAGATCCATCTCAAATGTTAGCTGGTGCCATTTCTATATGAGCAAAAAAAAAACAAAAAAAAAAAAAANAAAAAAAAAAAAAACACTGCACCCACAGCAAGAAGACAATTTTATATGATTACTGCATGTCAGATACTCTTTATCAAGCATCAACAAGCAATGTTTTTAGATTTCAAGTTCCACTCGTTGGTATCCATAAAGAACAGTGCGATAACATTCTACACCCATGGTTTTAACTTAAAAAAAAAAAAAAAAAAAAAAAAAAANCATTCCCATAAAAAAAATAAAAATAAAAAAAAAAAAAAATCTTCCCACCCCAAGGTCCAACTGTTTCCCCCCAACTCAGTGCCAGAAATAATCTCAAATGGAGAATCTCTAATCAAACTCATCTGCTTATGTTTGTATAGATCTCCTCCATTGTGCTTTGTCTAGCTTTAATCAGAGAAATCAATGAATGACGCCTTTTTGCCCAGAAACAGCTCAGTTTATTCCATAAAAAGACTAAAAGTCCCTGAAATACTTCACAACTCTTAAAAGCTGGCTGAGTGTCATCAATCTACCACCTGGCTGTCATTTTTAGGTAGGTGGCTCTAAGTGGGTTGATGGAGAACCAACTTACATCGTCCTTCATGGGTTCTTTGGGGGGGCTGAACTCCTCGTGGTAGGAGCGGCCACTTGGTTGATGAATTAGTCTGGGGAAAGGAAGGGGAGATGGTGAGGTGGTGGAGGACAGGACAAGGACGGAAAGGAAATAAAAGTGAAGGAAGCGGAGGAGGACGGATGAGGGTCATGCAGCCAGTGAGTCACTAACTACTCAAAAGCCTCTTTCAATCCCACACGCAGCCCGTGTCCTAGTTGGGCTTGAAAAAGTCCGCGGGCAGCCTCGTCCTCACAAAGGACCCCCACAGACAGAGAGATGGCTTTCTGCAAACCAACCGTAAGAGTTTTCCCACTGTTTTCTGTTCAGCCTGGCGTACAGATAATAGGGTAGTTGCCATAAAGAAAGAAGATGAAAAACTGCAGCAATTACAAACACCAATAAAAGATTTCGCATCAGAGCATTTCTAAAGCTGTGCACAGGTGAAGGTCTGTTCTTTGTGAGGTCTGTGGACCATCAGTTTGGAATCTGGAGCTCTTTTTTTTTTTCCTTAACTCCATTTTACATTAAATAGGTCTGAAAATGTTTCGTAAATTAATGTGTGTTATGTCACTGAAGCAGAAGAGCTGCAGAGATGGAAATGTGTCACCACACAACAAACAGATCCAGATTAGACCAAATTAGACCAAAGCATCTAACCTTATAGTCTTTTTTCACTTTTTTTGCAGATATTGACTTATTAAACATCAACATATAATATAGTATTTTTAATGTAAGTGCAGTTAACATGTGTGTGTTAACATGGGTGTTCTTATCTACTAAATTACAGTGAATACTTCACAATGAATGAATGTTCCTGGCTCTGAAAGAGAGAAACTGTCAACAATTTGCTCTTGTTTTTTTTGATAAAGACTAGCTTGTACAAAATTAAAATACATTATTCAACTAAACTACATGATAATATTCACATTTCCTTTTTTTCTATGCACTTTTTTGTAAAAATAAGTGACCTTTCGTAAATAAGTGACCTTTCACTGCAGCGGTTAGAACCAAATGCTGTGTGCTGAGCAGCATGGGGAGGTTTTATGTCGTCATCCAATACATTTTAACAGGAAGTGACCCGTTGACTTCTGAAAGGATTCAACCTGTGACGCCTTGAGCATTTAATCGCATGCTGTCACGCCACACTTCTCTCTAACATTATCTCACCCATCCCAGACATCTTTTCACGTGAATTTATCTCCTTGCCCAAGTGGAATTAGCACAGCGACAAAACAAGAAGCTTCTCGCTAACGGGAAAAAAAACCAAATCACAAACCAACAGTGTCAACTGACAGCATGCCCGGCAAACGGATCTCTCTGAATCCTTTCTCTGGTCTGAAATAATTTATTCTCTCTCGTACTAGTTCCTACCTGCCACAGATCCTGCGCACCAGCAGAGAGTCCTCAACAGCAAACTCGATCACAGAATCCAGCTTCTCGTGCCTCTTATCCAACAAGTCATCCAGCTGGAAGAGACGAGGGAGTTACTGCACATAGAAAATATGGGCGTTCTTGTGTACTTACCATATAATGGCATATCTGCTAGTAGTTAAAAGGACTATACCACTGATTTTGCATGTTTGAGCCTAATATATTCAATTTTCATACACGTAATGTTACTGACAATCATTTCCCAAAGCATACTACTGGAATGGTGAGTTAAAAAAAAAAAATTCCTACTTTTCAGATGAATGTTGACTATACTAGATGAATATATTAGGCTCAAACATGCAAAATGGGTGGTTGGTCCTTTAAAGTGCCCTGTTCTTCTGTCTGTAGAGTTTGTGTAACAAGGTGAATGTGGTTCCTGCTGTTTTTAATTTTTACGGTTTGATTTTTTTTTCCTTTTTCCTTCTTTCTTTTTAAGGTCACAGAAGAAAAGGGGGGCGGTTCAGTTCCACAAATTATTGTATTATAGTATTGTATGGTATTACTGTATTGTATTGTCAAAGACCTGCAAATAAAAAGAGTTACCAAAAAAAAAAAAAAAAAAAAAATGGCCATTCACTATTGATCAGCACAATAAAAAATTTTGGCTTTTTTTTTTAATGCTTAAATTAAGTAAATTTACATGACTACATAACTAAACCAGATGCTCACCATCTCAGCCTGCTTGACTGTGCGGGGGAACCCATCCAATAGGAAGCCATTCCTGCAGGGGGGCGTGTCCAGGTTGTTCTCAATAAGCTCCACCACCATCTCGTCACTGACCTGCAGGTGAACAAAAAAANAAAAAAACCCTCCAGTCCGTCATTTCACGCTGCCATCTCACCCAGCACGGCAACAACACGCAGGACCCACATCAGCAACATTTCTCCATGTCCTAAACTAACCATCGTGAAGCGATGGAAGCTGTTTGCTCTTTTCTGACAAGCGCTCCTCTCTTCAGTGGTGCTGCACTCTGAATTCACTTTACAGCAACAAATCATGCAGTTTTGTATAAGGACAGAAAGGATTTGGTTACTTTGTGGATGCATGCCTGATATACTAGGCCAATGATTCCCCAAGTGTGGGCTGCAGCCCCCTGGTGGGTCATGAAAGAACTGCAGGTGGTCCACGAGAAAGGGAGGGAGAACATTGTAAAAACAAATAAAATTATAATCTTAAAATATTTTTAAAATAATTTTCATGAGAAGAATACATGAATAACTAACCAGATTTTACTATTCCTTGAATATTCTTATCATTAGGACGGGAACGCTGGCGCACATTGGTCACCACTCCTCCTGCATTTGTTTTTGTTTAGTTTTGTTTTTCCTGTGCAGTTTTTGCTGTATTCCAGTTTGGGAATGCCAATTTGTGGAATGTTTGTGGCTCTTTTCTTTGTGAGTTCTTTGCTGGACTGTCTTTCTTTTTCCTGCTGAGCTGCACTGACTGGAGCTAGCTTGATGATGCTGCATTTTAACGTCTTGTGGCTGTCATCTGCTCTGGCGGTTTTCTGTGTGTTGCCTCCTGCTGGGACTGTTTGGGTGCCTGAATGATCTCGTTTCAGCATCTCTGAGGCTGGGGTGATCATGTTTGGTCGTCTGCTGGCTGGTGGGTATGGGTCCTCTGCCTGCTGGGGTCGGGCTGCTGAGTCAGAAGACAGATCTTTCGGCTGAGCTAAGCTTACTATTCATCTCTTCCCTACACTCCCTCCCACTTCCTGCAGTCCTCATCAGCTGTCTCTCTTCTCCCTCTCCACATCTGTCAGCTGGACTCTGTTGCCGATTCTAAACTGCCGTCAAAACGCACCTTTTTGAGCTGCTTATCCACTTTGAGTCCAGCTGTGTCTGTGCTGCTGTCAGGATACTGTTTTATGTCTGATCTTATTGGTGTTTATGATCTTTGTTAAGCGACTTTGGGCATCTAGAAAAGCGCTATATAAATGGAATGTATTAGTAATATTATTATGTGGCTGGGAAATATGTTTTTTTTTTTTTNCAATGCAACCATATAGTGGTCCTTGCATGAAAAATTTTGGGACCCCCTGCTGTAGGCAAACAATGCCACAGTTGCACACAGATGGCTGAGATGCAAACAGACATGTATGTAATTAGTGCACACATACACACAGGAGTTTAAATCACTGAGAATCTGTTGTATTTAGAGTATCTTTAAATAAAAAGATCCAAAACTGCATATGAAATGTGGATTAAGTGCCTCATCCAAAAAAGCAAGGTCAGGTTGAAGTGTGCCAGTTGCCTCCCACTCCGTGACACAGATCTGGTATTTTAGCAGTAAAACAAATATGCATGTTGTTTCAAAATCAAAAATAACAATACCTGGGGATCAATAAAAATTGATCCCCAGGTATCCAATTCACATGCATCCTGGTATTTGTCAGCATCTCCAGAGCTTCCTTCATTCACTGGAGATTTTATATCATAATTTTTGCTATGGCTATATGAGTGAGCCAGCTGCAGTTGTGCAGATACCTCACATTAGTCGAATGTTGAAGCAGACTCCACAGGCTTATACTGCAATAACAGAACTGTAATGATACACAATTCTGTTGCTATGCTAATGACAGAAAGCAAAAAACAAACAAATACAACTCTCACAAATTAGATTTGAATAAGCGACATTATTTTAAAATGATCGTCATAGAAATATTGCCATGCACTTCGCTGCAGTGAATATCAAAATACTTATGGAAAGTGTCATTTTTGTTAGTTAGTACACTTACAATAGATTTAAATAGTTGTGAACTCTCACAAAAAAAGTTAAAATAAGATACAGAAAGAGAGAGAGAGCAATCATGAGAGGCAGACAAGCATAACTCTCACCAGCTTGCCGGCATCCATGGTCTCCTTGAGTCTCTTGCCAAGTTCAGAGCCTGAAGCCACCATGGCCCTCAGCATGTCTCCAGTGGCCAGGTGGCAAACGCAGTACTTCTCTGCTAGCTGAGGAGCCTGCAGAGAGGGAGCGACCATGAAACCATGAAAGGAGTTTGTGTATTTTAGCTGTGAGACCAAAAACTGAGTTTTCAGCAGCAGGAATAAATTGCAGTTACATTTGACTTCAGTCCAATGACATTGCTCCACACTGTTCCACCCAAACAGAACCTGATTCATCGCAACACAATCTCAGGATCTGTCAAGTTTCTACGGGCCATTGCTGTGAATTTGTGGTCAAAGATCAGTAACGGTGAACTTCGACTTGTAAATCTGATGAGGTCAACCAGAACTGACACCCAAACTTGAAATGGACTCAAAATTGATTTTTCAGTTGTCTGGGCTTCAGTGGAAGTGAATGAGAGACAAAGTAAATACTCAGAGACTGGTGCGAGTGTGACTAAGCCTGAAATTATGTTAGTCAAACAAGTTGTAGAGGTCACGCCATCTTGGATTTCTAATATGTTCGTCCTGCTTAAATGATTTTGCCAGTTAAATTCATTGCAGTCATGTCAGTGGAGATGAAGAAGAAAATGAGGAGTTTAACAAATAAGGTACAGGTTATACAAAAGAAGGTGCAACAAATGAGAAGATGTATGTTTTGTTTGTGTTACATATTTATATTTAAGCGACACAAGGATTCTACAGGCTTGACTGAATGACACCATATCGCATCATCCAAGTCTAGCAGATGTAAAACCCCAGGCACATTTTGCTTTGACACATCAACTACTAGCAAAATCTCCTTTAATATCAGTCCATATATGACCAAATGTTGAATTCGGCATGTTGTGTTCTTCATTTCTAGGAATCTGCAGTTGTATATTACAACTGCAAAATTAACAGACTTTTCCTTAAAAGCAATTTAAATGTCTTATACAGCCGTGTAAAGCTTCAGCTCTTTGGAAAATGACTTACCAACTAAAATACCAAAACTGTTGCTCATTGCAGCATTACAGGATTTAGTTCTATTTCATAATACTGTAGGCTGAATNTACCAAAACTGTTGCTCATTGCAGCATTACAGGATTTAGTTCTATTTCATAATACTGTAGGCTGAATATTGTAAACTAAGCTTTTGAGTCTCCTAGTGTGTGATGTGGATGTCGGTATTTGTGTTTATCAATGAGGTTTCTGTAGTAAATTACTTCATCAATGTAACAAACACTAACTTAATAAATAACTTNTTATCAATGAGGTTTCTGTAGTAAATTACTTCATCAATGTAACAAACACTAACTTAATAAATAACTTTCTCTTTTGCAGAACAAAATAACAACCAATCCGACTGAACAGAAATATGCTATGCGGTGCTACCTCTGTGACAGCATTCACGCAAAAAACGCCGACAGGTGTGTTGCATTTGAGTTAGCATTAGCACTAGCGTTAGCTCGTACTGTGGACCCACGCGCTTATTGATTTTTCCAGGCTAATGGCTAACGCTAGCTCTGTCAGCTGTCTTGTGTTTCTCCACCTCACCTGAGTCCCCTTCCCGGCTCCTGGTGGTCCGAGCAGGATGGCTCGAATCCCCTCCTGCACATCGGCCACTGCCTCCTTTAGCTGCACGCTGGGAGCCATGTGTGAAGCAGGGCAGAAACTTCAATAAAAGTAGATCTGTCCAATCCTACTGACAACTCAGCCAACTTAGCTCAGAAAGGAAGCGACACCGCCTCCTTTTCAACTATCAAACCAAGTCCCGCCCCCTGATGGAAAATACTCAAATATGATTGGACACTAGATAGTTCAGTCACTTTAACTCTACCCTGATTGGCTGAATTTCTGCAACTTACTGAATGCAACATCCGGAAATGTTAAAGTTGTGTAAAAGGCCCAAAAAGGTCAAGAAGATTCAGATATCAGAAGTTGCAAATAAATTAAGTTCAAGATCACTTAAATGAATGAAATTGCCATTTACTTTGCATTTAAAACTTTTAATGTTGTTTCTCTGTAAACAATTTAATTAATCAAATGTAAGTATTGTCTGTAGTTAAAAAATCATTTACAAGAGGATATTTGTTTGGTTTATAATGAATGTTGACTTTAATTCAGGTTTTCCTATGTTACATTACGTTACATCACAAATCCATCTGCAGTCAATAATTTAATTTAATTTTAATAATTAAAAAAATGTAATCCCTGCAAAGGAAAAATCATACCTTAATTAGCCATTTGGAATCTGAGTATGTATTCTTATACTATACAGGGCATTTTCCAACAAAACCAACCTTTTCTCTTGATGTCAGGCTATATGGGTGTACAGTTAATGAACTTCAAGATAATCTTGTTACTTCCTCAGTAAAACCAAAAAAAAAACTAATACTGCAATAAATGATGTTATAATAATACATGATGTTAGTGTCTTGGCTAAAAGGGGAAGTGATAACGTCAAATGGCAAATAAAGGAAAAAACATCCCATTTTTGGAAGAAGACTGTGAAGAGCCCTGCCCTTCTCTGTGTCAGGGTGGGACAATTTTTTGTAAAATAACAGTGTGCAAGATAAATGTGTGCTCTGCTACACTCATTAATGTTCATATCTGATGAAGAAGATGACTGAAACTGATGGTGTGGTGTACTCTGACGTTAGGTTCAACAATCTTAAAAGTGCAAAGGAAAACCTCAATGGTGAGTTAAAAGACATCTATCTATCTATCTATCTATCTATCTATCTATCTATCTATCTATCTATCTGTCTGTCTGTTTTGTCTGTCTGTCTATCTATCTATCTTTCTGTCTGTCTGTCTGTCTGTTTGTTCATCCCTCTATTTCTCTTCCAAGAATGCTAACAAAGTTACTGAATATACCAAAATACCAAATACCGTGACCGCCCATGTCTCTTGACTAAAACAGCCTGAGTCAAACGTGAATGTTTGTAGAATAAATGGAAAAGATGATTTCGAGAAATTCA
The DNA here is from genome assembly GCA_014773175.1 of Lucifuga dentata. Taxonomy (NCBI): domain Eukaryota; kingdom Metazoa; phylum Chordata; class Actinopteri; order Ophidiiformes; family Bythitidae; genus Lucifuga; species Lucifuga dentata. Next base: position 130,356 of record VXCM01001167.1, on the reverse strand, counting down.
CATATTATTGCAAAAGGACAGTTACTTCATCACTAAGCTGACATGATTTGTGTTTCAGTGACCGTTTCCTCTTCAAATGACACCATGTACTCTGAAGTCCTGCTCCTGAAAGCTCAGCATAATGATTCTGGTAAGTAACCAGTGATCTAACGGTAACAGGCAAGTGAACTGTGAACCTATATGGCAATATAATATGTCACCACTCTGCAACCAAAACCAGGATTTGTAAAAGTAATTGTTAAAATTGCAAGCTTGGGCAATTTTTAAAATATTTTAGTCAAAGTAATACACCAATCTCATCAAACAAATCAGATATATTACAGTAATGCCATGCTATATTATCAAATAGTCTGGATCCAAATCAATATTACAGTAAAAACTACTTTTTTTGCTGAAAATATTTGTTGTTAGTCATTTCTTCTCTTTCAGGCAGCATGGTGATGCCATGGTTAACACTGTTGTCTCACAGCAACATGTTTGTGGGTTTAAAGGCCCACAGAGGAAAAATTTCCCTTTCATTAAGATGTGGGATTCATGAAATAAAATGCTCTAAAGCACACTTCTACTTTAAGAAGTTGTGGGTAGGGATTAGTGTTGAAGACAAAATTTTAGAGAAGGGGAAATAGAAACCACAGTGTGTTAGTTTGTTACAAAGTGAGCTGAAGAGAAGAAGAAGAGGAAGTGAAAATTTAGGAAGTCAGACTCTTCATATGATCAACTCCATCAAAAAGCTGTTGTTCACAGTGACTCCATGAGACCAAAATAGTCACCCTTGTTCATTTTTACCTCACTCAGTTCTAGTTTCCTGTTCACATTTCATTGGATAAGCACATCTAACATGTCCCAAAACTTTAAAAACTTAAAATATGAGCACGTTATATAGCATTCAACAATATGACCCAAAAGGGGTTGAAGAAACTAAAGCATTATTATCACAAAAAATCTAATGAAAAATTGATTGAGCAATATGATGACTGAAAAATCTGTTGTTCATTTCAACATATTAGAAAACTAAAGAAGATACTCCTGTTTTGTCATGAGATCAACAAAGTTTATCTTACTGTGGCTTACAGTGTAAAAAGATGCACCAATTTTTCACCATCACACTACAGTAACCTGACAAGCTTCAGTTTCACTAATTCATCTCTTTCTAATTGGTCAGCAGGTGGCGCTCCTGCTTCCCAACAACAAGCGGGGTCAAATAGAGGGTCAAAGGTCACATCAGAGAAAGTGACCTTGGTTGTTCTTTGTGTTCTCTTGGCAGCTGCTGTTGTTGGTCTTGGCCTTCTGTGTGAGTCTGTGCAGCAGAATTTCTTGAAGTTTCGTTATGATCACAGTTTCATAAGTTCATATTTTTGTAAAATAATTGTACAATAATAAACATTAGTCATGATATGTTAATTTTGGTGGGACTTTCTTCTGACTTGAAATCCTTGTCAAATACTGATTGATTTGCCAAATAAGAGTTTAACTTCTATTCTATTCTATTCTGTTCTATTCTATTCTATTCTATTCTATTCAATTCTTTTTCTTTCTTTCTTTCTTTCTTTCTTTCTTTCTTTCTTTCTTTCTTTCTTTCTTTCTTTCTTCAGACAATGACAACATGCAAACTAAGAAAACTCTCGAAATGCTGAGAGCTGAGTGTGATGCTGTAGAGGCAAAACTCACTAATAAACTGCAGTTTGAAGGTGTGTAAAAGTTTCCGTTCACATCCAACATATAAATGCTTTTAAAATGTGACAAATTTGGCACTGAACCCCAAACAGTCACTATAGCTTATATCACCCGTCTGTCTAGTTCTCTGTATGTTTCTGCTGAACTTTAGTCAGAGATGATGTAAGACGGATGAAAGGAGGAAGGATGAAACTGTTCTCAATACTTTTCTATCAGATACAAACTCTCTGAAATAAATGAGAAATAAAGAAAGAATAAATTAAAGAAATAAATGAGAATCTTCATCAAAACATCTCTGAGATAAAGTCATGCAAGCCTTGGTGCCAGATGCCTTCTCAAGGAAACAACACTAAGTGACGGATTTTGTCCTTCATGTTGTATCAGATACAGTTACTTCCTCTAATTATATCACACAAACAGCAATGGATTGACAAATATATAGACCAGTAATAGATTTATTTTACACCCACTGGTCTGCAGTAGCTGCAGTCTGAGGATAAGTGCCTTGCTCATGGGCAGCATACTGAAGCTGTGAGGGATATTATTTCTCTGAATGTCCAGCATGATGTGGGGCTCAAACTCACAACCCCGTACTTACAAGTCCAGTTCTCTAGCCTCACATTACAGCAGCGATGGAAGGAGTACTCAAATGCTTCAGTCCAAACAATCAAAAAAGAAAGAAATCAGTGATATTTTATGATTTTTTTGTACAATCTTAACAACTTGAGTAAATGTACTTACTTTGTATTTCTGTATCACATGCAGCATGTTTATTTAAAACATAAGTGAGATTTGTTAGATCTAAATGAACTGTTTACTTACATCTTTTCAAAGATCAGAAATGCATGAAATGTGAGGACGGCTGGGAGTCTGATAGAAGAAAGTGCTATTATTTCTCCACCAATCCCTTAACCTGGAGCCAGAGTAGATCTGAATGTCAGGGTAAAGGAGGAGACCTGGTGAAGATCGACAGCAAGGAGGAACAGGTAGCCATGCTGTAACAATATTCTATTTCACTTTATTATGGCTTCTAATGAGTTTTAACGCATTTCTTTGTTGTGGAAGGACTCAAATCCTCAGGTAAAAGTACACTGTATAAGTACTCCATTACAAGTAAAAAAATAAAAATTAAAAAAAAAAAGCAGAATTCACACCATTGCTGAAGTAAATAAATGATCCTAGATGCACCTATAATGTTTCTAAAGTGAACATACTCTTTGATGGATTTTACTTTGTCAAGTAAAACCTCCAGTTTTAAGGATTTTTGGGTTTTCATGTCAACTGAGGAAAAGAAGGAATGAAAGAAGGGAAGAAAGACCAGAATGTAGAATAGAAGAGGGGAGGACATAAGGAAACCGGAAGGAAAGAAGCAAAGATGGAAGGAAGAAGAAAAATGAGAAAAGAAAGGATGACTGAAGGGTGAATGAAGGGAAGAGGGAAGTATGTAGGAAAGGGAATCAACAGAAATCAACAAAGAACTAATAGAAAGAATGAAGGAAAGAAAAGGACAAAAAGAAAAGGAGGCAGAAAAATCTAAAATGACTAAACCATCAAATAAAAGTAGCAGAGTAAAAGATTTCTCAGAAATGTTTGAGAATTACACCTCTCATGTTTCACACTTATGTCATGTCCTCTACATCATAATTTCTTTTTTTTTCTTTCTTTCTTTTTTTTTTTTTNTTTTTTTTTTTTTCTTGCTACTAAGAAATTCTTGGAAGAGCAACTGAAACAGAAAATGACAAATGATGAAGACAAGTTTTGGATCGGACTGACAGACTCACAGGAAGAGTCGCGGTGGTTGTGGGTGGACAACTCACCACTGGAACAGAGGTTTGATTGCATTAAACACTTTTTTCTTTAAAAGCACCTTTTACCGAGCCTGTCCTGTTGAAGTAGTGTGTTAATGATATTCTGTGTCTTATATTTAGTTTTTGGAGTGGTAAGGAGCCAGACAACTGGAATGGGTATAATTCTGCAGGAGAGGACTGTGCAAGGATGGGAGAGAAAGGCGGAACTGCAAATTTAACATCTTGGTTTGATACATCTTGTGAACGTCCTCATAAAAGAATTTGTGAGAAGAGAATAAGTGGACGTGTTACATGCGTCTGATATCATTTCAGCCCTCATCTTATTTAACATTCTCCTTACAGGATACACAACATATGCAGAGTGATGTTATAGGACTAAAGCCACTGTACATATAGCATATCCATTATTGTAATGATAGATAAGCCCTTTACTTGATGGAGCAACATTTTGCTTGCTGTGATTCATTTTTGACTTAGTTTATGCCTTTATTCTGATATCTGTGTGTTTTCTTTTGTTTTTTTTTTTTAAGTTAATTCAATTTGGATTAAGAGTCTTGTCTTTTGAATCTCTGGTGAAAATGGAGCCAAACAAAAGCACAAAACTGTCAGTTTTAAACAGCAGAGACACTTTATAAAAAATATAAAACATGTTGCATCTTTTGTTGAGTTTGTTGTATCTGATTATATTTTTTTAATGAATATCACAAACACACAAGTGTATGAGTGACTTTTATTAATGCAACACAAATGACAACAGAAATTTAATGTACTTTTCAGATAACGGTTCATGCTAACCATTTGGACAAGTAAAGCAGGTGGGTTAGCGTTAGCATTAGGACTAGCATTACCATCATTGACACTGGTAACCTGAACTCATTAATTCATCTCTGATCAGCAGGTGGCCGGCTGCTTCCCAACAACAAGTGGGGTCAAATAGAGGGTCAAAGGTCACATCAGAGAAAGTGGCCTTGGTGGTTCTTTGTGTTCTCTTGGCAGCTGCTGTTGTTGGTCTTGGCCTTCTGTGTACAGTAGAACTTCTTGAAATTTAGTCACGATCATATTTTCAGAATTTATTATTTTGTCTATTTGTGTCTTTCAGAACTGTTGTTGTGAAATCGGTTAAAAATCAAACGGAATTCACAAATGTTACATATTTGTTAATTTCATTTGAGAGCCAGTCTCTGTTAAAATGATTCATATTTTGTTAAAGAAAAACCAAGATGTTAACTTTTTAAGGATTTGCTTCTTTTTTTCTTCAGACTTTAAAGGACCATACCGCATTTTGCATGTTTGACCCTTAATATATTCAGTTTTCATACACATAGCGTTCCTGACAATCATTTCCCAAAGCATACTACTGGAACAGTGAATTAATTTTTTTTCCCTATCTTCCAGACCACCATTGGTTTCAGTTCATTCTGCTGTGCTGTTAAAATTGTTGATACTTGAAATGTTCTTGGGATAGGCAATCCATCATCGCGAACAACACGTATATTCAGGTTTTCTTTTTTTTCAAAGTTACATAATTTTAGCGTTTAAGCACAATACAATGAACGAGGCGATCTGAAAATGTTTCCTCATGGTGCATTCAAGTGCTGTAGCAAAGAACACACATTTTCAGATCACTCTGCGCTTTTTATTGCGCTGAAATGCTAAAATTATGTAACTTCAAAAAACTCTGAATATACGTCTTGTTTGCGATGATGGATTACCTATCCCAAGAACGTTTAAAATAGCAACAAGTTGATTTTAATAGTGTACCAGAATGAACTGAAACCAATGGCGGTCTGGAAGGTAGGAATNAGTTGATTTTAATAGTGTACCAGAATGAACTGAAACCAATGGCGGTCTGGAAGGTAGGAATTTTTTTAAAATTCACTGTTCCAATAGTATGGTTTGGGAAATGATTGTCAGTAGCATTATGTGCATAAAAATTGAATATGATAGGCTCAAACATGCAAAATTATCGGTATGGTCCTTTAAATCCTTATTGAGCGTACCAAATAAAACTTATAATCCTATTTTCTTCCTTTTTCTTTCAGTCAGCATGCAGACAGTGGCAGAGTATAACACTGGCAATGCAGTAGATGTTTTGAAAAGGTAAATAGCTCATAAATGTTAAAACTTCCTTCTTTTGGACGAGAAGTTGGTACAAAGGTTGATGGTTGTTTGCTTCCACCTAGTGGTCGAACCAGTTCACTACAGACTGACAACGTCCACCAAGCCATCATTACTGATCTGCGTGGATCATGAGGACACCTCGTCATTTTTCCTTTTAAACTATCTTCATATTCAGATTAATAGTCATAAAAACGTACAATTTCCCGTTTCTTTAACAAAAAGGGCAGCAGTCCTCTTTTACTCCTCTATTTTAATAAAATCACTTCCTGTTTTAGCTTGAATCACTTTCATTCAGATCAGCAGTGCTGTACATGTGAAATTTAGAATTAAAGCTGAGTAGAAACAATTTGAATTTCTACTTCTGAAACTCCAGAACTTTTATAGCAACGGTTTGAACCTGCAGCACTTTGCATTCATGCAGTACTTTGAGGAAATATGCAGCATTCAACATTCTATTCATATTGCCACCAATAAGACAACTGTAACGTTTTGCACAGCTTTTAATTAAAAAAAGAACAAAAAATAGAAAAAAAAAAATCTGAGAACCTAAGGCAGCCAATGACAAGGGGATAAAGTAAAAAACCAAGATATACATGAAAGGACAGTACATATCAAAGTTACCTTATTTTCACATATATAACACAAAGTTCAAGGGTATGCAAAAATGAAATATGAGTCAGATTTTCAGAAAAGGCATTTAAGTTGGATGGGCCCATTACTAATGCAACGCTGGTTTACGCCAGAGCGTTCAGTTTCAACAAATGTGTAAAACTGTCAGTATGAAACTTTCTCAAACAGCAACATCAGCCCATTCAAATGAATAATTTCCCAAATGATTTCAAGGTAATATCAAACATCATATTCATAATTTTTTTAAGTCAAAATGTACGAGCAAAATCTGCTCCTTTATTTGGAATAATAATGCAAAAGTAAATACAGAATATAGGTTAATAATTTTATTTAATAAAAAAAAGACAACTCCTAAGTTGCATATGGAATCAGACATCCAAGTGATGAGACCTTTCAAAAAAAAAAGATGACAAAAAAAGCGCAACACGTGTAAATGTAATTGCTACTAATTGTTTCCCATTGGAGAGGTCTCTGACACATGATAATCAGGTAGAACATTCATTTCCATTACATTGGTGTATTAACTATGATGTTTAATGGGTTCGAAGAATTTTGTAATGACATGATGCAATTTCTCTGACTGTCTTCTGAGGCGACTCTATGATAAACTGCAGCTCTGTCCCTTCTGTGGTCGCTTTTCCCGACATGATTTTTAACATCAAAAAAGTTCAATAAATCAACACCCATTTGTCTTTGAATACAAGGGACTCGCACCAAAACCTGATGCCTGTGGCCCTGTAGCTTCTCTTAAGAAGCGGATCCATTGCACCTTTGACAAAGGATTGCCTTAACAAAAGAAAGTCCAGATTGCACAGTGACTTTTAGGAATCATACTACATGGAACTGGAAATATTAGGAACCAGTTGTGCGTTGAAAGAGCTTCTCTAAATCCTGACTGATTTGTGGTTGAGGAAGTCTGACTTTTGCTGTCCATCCTGCCGTAGGTGTATATGTTACAAAATATAATTCATATCTGTTTATTGGACTGAGAGGAAGTGAACATTTGAGTTGATTAAAACACGTTTTCACAGCAAAAGCTACCCAAGTAGCAAAAGGTTACCACCTTCATCAGTCTGAATCACCCTCTCCCTCCTCCTCATCAGGTATAAATGGTGGGTCGTTGGATGTCTGCTGCTGCTCTTTGCCAGTCTTGAGGTGAAGCTCTCGCACGGTGAGGATGCGGATGAGCATGGCCTCCATGGTGCTGTCATCCAGAGGAGTGGAGGAGAACCACAGTGGGCTGTTGGGAACGCAGCAGCGCTCTGGTAGCAGGTAGAACAGGTTGGTGCGCTGTTTGACCGACTCCGAGCTGGATGAAGCAAAAAATGAAAATGCCAACATCCACAAGGTAGCTCACGGATTTAAAATGGCAAACATGCAATAGTTAGGTTCATTTTTAAGGCAGTAAACACTGTTGTGTAATCGAGAACACCGAGAAAACCCGCGGGTGTCGATCTTGCTTGGCCAAAATTGAAATTTTACAACCAGGTTCAAAAGATGAAGATGTTAAAGGAGGTTGAAGTAAGGGGGAAAAAGTAGTCAAGTTATAAAATACATAGGATTATTTTATGTTAACCATACAGCTGTAGAGTTTAACCTTTAAATGGAGAGAGACAGTGAGAGGGGGTAACGTACCACTTGGAGAGGTAGAACTCGTAGAGTCTGACGGGGCAGCGGAGAGGGTTCTCCGTGTTCTCAATCATCTCCAGGACTTCCTCTTTACTCTCCTCCTTACGCTTCTTAGCAGGGACACCGTCTGCATCTGAGCAGCACACAGAGCAGAAGTACACACATGCACACCATCTCTAATACACATACACAAGCACGGACTTTATGATTGTGTTGGTCTAAACTGTAACAATTCCAAATTCGGACAATTGTTGATGTATTTGATGTTAAAATAAAAGGTGTTCATCATACCCGTCTCCTGCGCCTCTTGCTCATTCACGGATATGGGAGGGTAGAAGCGGAGGAAGGTGGTCTTGGTGTTGTTTGCACTGGTTTTGGTGCAGCGCATGACGTGGGCAAAGGACAGCTGGCGGTGCTGCTCCACCTTGGTGAAGCCGAAGTACTTGCAGCAGAAGAAGAGCAGTGTGTTGAGGAGGACGATGGGGGAGTACGCCCCCAGCTGCTTACAGTCCCACAGAAAGCCCTCCTCCACGCGAGAATGGATATAACCTGGTGAAGGAAGTAGAGAGAAGAAAAAGAGATGAAGAGGACGGAGAGCTGTTCTAAATCTGTCAACGTGAGACAGACGAAAGCAGACGAGTGTGTGTTTACGTGAGGCGGCTACATCTTTGAGTTTTGAGACAAACTCAAAGATGAAGAGAAAAGATGAGAAACTGTGTGGGTGATAACTCACCTCTGGCTGTGACTGTGGGTTTGAAATCTTTCAGCATCCTGGTGAACTCAGTGGAGAAATTATTATAGAACCTATCCATGAATATGTTCTCCACGCGGCCATTCTCAAACAGATACTACAGAGAGAGAGAAAACATTTAGAGACATGATGAGCGTTGAAGCTATTCCAAATTTTGAAGGGTTATTCAATGTAGCAGGTATTAGCCATTGTGATAAAAATGTTAGGTTAAGACTTACATGTAATATTTAATATCCACTAAGAGCTGCATCCAGATTTTGTTTCATTGCTCTTTATACATTATACTCAACCAATGAGCTCAATCAGAGGACGACTAATACACTAAGAAGTGAATAAGGAAGGATTCATCTATTGCTTAAAACATCTATTCCCCAAAAAGGATAAATGGAAAAGAAAAAATCCATGGTTAGATGATCTGGAGCAGGGCAACCAGTAAATTTTAAGTCTGCTCAGTTAGAAATGTGCACATGTTGGTTGAAGTGTGTCTGTGAGTTCATATTTCAGTAGTAACTTCTGGTATGTTAATAGAGCAGCTTGTATGGTCTTGTTTGCAGCACACTAAGATGCCTAATTCTTCAGTAGACGCTGTGGTGATCTAAATGATGTGCTGTGTGATTTTTGGAGCGAGCAGTAACACTATACTCAACTCTTGCTCAGCTGTTTAATACAATGCACTTCATGAGCTTATTATTTATTTCTATTGTCCTTAAGTTTAGCTAGAAGTTTGTGAACGAGGGATAAATCTATACAGGATAACATGTTTGACTTAATTATGTTTGATACCGAAAATAGTCTCTGGAAGTTCTGTGATGTAAGTGTAAGAATGTAAGTAAGAAACTATTTTCATGTCATTTTTAGCAGCTTTAGTAGTTTTTAATCTATTCGTGCATTTTGTACTTGCATTTTTATTCATCACCTGTTACATATCAGTTCAGAGGGAAGTATGTGTGTGTGTGTTTGTCATCTTGCCTGTTGTATGCCAAGACAGAGGTAGAACAAGCTATCCGGCGAGTAGGGATCCCCGTTGGGTCGTTTGGCCTCGGAGATAAAGCGGCAGAGGCCATAGCTCAGCTCAGTGGTGGTGCAGCGAAGTATGTCTTCTTTGAACTCAATGGGCCGTGCTGGGATCAAGACAAAAAAAAGGGTTGCAAGGGTTTTCAGCTGTGAGGACATCAGACGTGAGCGGGACAAAATGAAATGACGTGCGAGGGATGTTTTTATCCTCGATGCTTTAGATAAACACCTGAATACATGAATGGCTTCTTAAGCATTTCATAATCTCATGAGATATCCTGCTACATGGCTTGGATCTGGAGTAGAGCGACTACCAAGGTACGCCTATGAATTTTGTTTCTTTTTTCTTTTTTTTTGGATGTCCATACTTACAACCAACTCGAAGCTTCTCCGGGTTGGGCTGTGTTTGCCTCCACTGGATCCATCGTTTCCAGGCGTCTAATCCATATTGACTCTTCAGTTTTATGGCGCCTTGACAAACCCCCTTTTTGGAAGAGCCTTTTACAGACGACTTTTCAGCTGCTTTAGCCAACCGCTGCATCTTACGACCCTTGAATAGAGATGAGAGGGAAAGAGGAGGTTACATGGAGGATGCGATGAGTGGACAGTCGATCGGTGGCATTGCAAAACTTTAATCTATTTCAGCACTTTTTAATCATCGTGTACTTTTCTTTTTCGCAAATAAAACAGGATCTGATCTTAAATGTGGGAGAATATGAACAGCTAAATGCTTTTGCGTGGCTTTTGTTACCTTATTCTTGTCCCGGGCTTTCCTGTGACCTTGTCGGCGTCGTGGGGGGGCAGGCGGAGGGCTCGGAGCACGTTGGGCCAGTTCTCGCAGATGGGCCATCCTCTCCAGGATTTCTGGCAATGAGGGATACTTAAAGGTCATACACGCCCCATTTCCACTGAGCTGTATTATAAGTGGGAATACGCTGTCGATAACAGGGACAATTTACGCATCTCAAAACTCACCAACAGTAAAGTCAGCTTCGATGTCCATGGGAGGTGAAGCTGGAGGAGGTGGAGGAGGGGGGGGCTCAGAGTCGGGCTCACTCGTCATGCCTACAGGAACATCTAAAATTGGAGGAGGTTTTTCTTGGGTGTATGGCCGACTGGGTGACCTGAGGCTGGTGTCAGAGGAGGGGTCCTCCCAGTTGTTGAGGAAACTGGCCAGTTCATCTGTGTCCAAGTCGTCGCTGAAGTTACTGGTGTGATCTGGAAAATAAACACGCGAGAGAAAATCTTCATTCAAGATTAACATATACATTTTCTAATGGAAACAGCAGCGTGGTGGAGAGTCATGAAGAGGTGAGGTAAACTATCTTGGCGTGTTTGCTTTTTTCCCCCCAATAGAAATATGACATTTCACTAAAAACCCTTTGATTATCCATTTTAGCCTGCAGTGATATTTACATGGAAGTAACTTAAAAAATCTATACACCCTTACTGACAAATCATCCTGGATCTTTTTCCACATTTAACGTAATTCTGCAATGACCATTTCCCCTTCCTATTCTTAGACATTTCAAAAGGTAAATTTTACTCTTGCCACTACTTTATAATATAATATTACTGCTAGCACTCCACTTCTTGGTCACGTGTTCTGCACTTTCATTAGAATTCTTACCATATGGGGCTTGGCCTTCCTGTCTTTCTCTCTCTTTCTCCACCACCATGTCCTTCGGCCTCCCCTCCTTTACGTTACTCTCGTCTTCCTCGGCCACCATCTCAGCCATGAGAATGAGCTCTGCCTCAAATGGGTCAGACGGGATCTTCTCTTTAATTTCCTTGATAGTTTCCACGATGCGCTCGGCATTGTTCAGCGTCACAGGAAGAAACATGGGTACAGGCAGCTGTAGAGGACAGGTTGGGGAAATGAATGTTTATGAGCATAGCCTGGAGTTGGAGTATAGACACGTGTTGGATATAAGCTATTCCAAAGTGTGGTCTAATATTCTTTTTTTGTTTATGAAATCTGATCATGAGATGGTCTGTTTTCTATTGTTAACTACAGTCATCCTCAAAACCTGGACTCCAGTCCAGATTCACAACTGTCTCCGGACTCTGAGCAAATTATATTTTTCATAATTATTATTTGTATTATCTGCGGGACATCGCTGCCATGCAACAAGTCAAAATTCTCCGCTGCAAAGTTAAACTAAATGTCCAACTGAGAGTTGACAACACATTTAGTTTCGTCAACACTCCAAACCGCCCCCCCCCCCCNAAACAGACCTTTGTCTTATTGAAAATTTTCTTTGTGGACCTTTAAGATTTATATTTGAGTACCTCTGCTTTACTACACTGAAAATAAAATTTCCCTTTTTTGAACTTAAATGTTAAATTTTGCCTTAGTGCTTCTAGAGATCTTAGAGAACAGAACTGGTACATTAATCAAGCTCTATGGTGAGGAAAGAATTATGAATACAATGGTCATGATGGTAAAAATGAGGAACGACTTTGGTGTGTTGGACGTACCGGTAAGGGCAGGCCCACAGGGTGGGGGGCAAACTGGCTGTACATGTTCATAGGCACAGGAACATACACTGGGACTGGGACAGGCAGCACGATGACACTCGGGATGTTGTTCTCTTTGGAGAGAAATCAAACAGTCAAAGCTCAGCTCTAAAATCAAATAAACGTTTCAACATGAGCAATGATAGTATACTTAAAATGATGATAAATTGTGTATTTAATCTGATTATGTCAATGCTGAATACATATTTTGATAAAGTGTAAAAATGCAAGCACATACTTGTACAAATCAGTTGCAGGGATGTGCACATGGGCTCTAAAACTTGAGTTGAGATCAAGTATGAGAAGATGGAAGTTTGCAACATCATTGCTTGGACTCTTCACCAGTCAATTAACACAGAAAAAATACACGCAAATGTGTGTGTGTGTGTGTGTGTTTAGCAGATGGCATCCAGAAGGGTGTGCTGCCTGCACCATTGTCACTTTGCATTATGTTTGTGTTTCTCTCTGTCTGTTGGATAAAGTATATCCAACAAAGCTTTTAAAATGCATGAGCAAGGCTGTCATGGTTTATATATTTTTACCACATTTGCACACATGCGCGCGCACACACACACACACACACACACAGCTCAATACTGGTACTTAAATGAAAACATACATAAATATGGACATAAAAACTCACATATTTCTTGTTTTAAAGGCAAAGGACACTAAAAATCCCACTGAAAGCCACAGATGGAAATACCATAATATGCTTGAAGAGACAGCGGAGAATAAATCACCAAAGCAAATTCAAAGTTTGATGACAATGGCTGTTGGTAAGTATAAATGATTTAATGCGGGTACAAAGAGTGATGCAGTGTATCACATCATCAGGTCTGATGTGGGTTTTACCTGTCTGGACCTCTGCGCTGACAGTCTGTGCTTTACAGGAGACGCCTTTGTTCTGCACCAGAGGTTTACAGAGCAAAGCTTTGTTCTTCAGGTTTTTGGGAAGTGAAGGAGGCTTTGTTGCATCTGTCTGAACGCTGACCTGAAGCACAACAAAACGCTTTTAATAGATCATTTAATCAAACAAGTTATTTGCTTATTTGGAAATCAACTCTTTCCTTGTGGAATACACAGAATTGTTTTTTGTTTTTTTTAATCTAAGTCTGTTTTCAATCTTTCAACTTACACTTCCGAAATTCTTTGCTTGAAAGTTAGATGCAGAGCCTGTGGAGACAAACTGAATTAACATAAAATGAGCAAACCCTTACAAACCTAATGAATGCACGTTATATAGGTGAAAGTGGTGGAGATTAAGAACATCACCTGAACATAATGCACAGAGCATTGCTATCTCTCATATCTTTAACATACAGAAATAACTGTGTGTGTGTGCGTTTGTGTTTTTCTGTACTTTGCTGGGCAGTTCTGTCAGACTCGGATTTCCCCGTTTGAGCGCTAGCAAGTGAGATAACATTAGCGATGACAGGGGTGGCCTCTTCTGCAGGATGAAGAGATGAAGAGAGAAAGACGGAGAGGAGTGAATGTGGGATATCAGTGCTCAATCCCAAAACACATTCACAAAAAAAAAATAATAATAAAAAATCAGAGCAATATCTTCACCAGGACTTCACAAGCATCAGAATTTGTGATTTTAGCATTGAAAATGTTAAGAAATTTTTTATTTGGATCAGGGTCGGCATCAAAATACACGCTACACAATTCCTAAATCCAGTTCATAAATGTTATTAGGGGGGTTGAATATGAAACTGCGAACAATTCAGCTGAGTCAAACTAATGACAACTCAGTTATGGTTATTTAAATTTACCATGTTGAATTTTATATCAAACAGGCCATGTACATATGGGTGGGGTTTTGTAAAAAAAAAAAAAAAAAAAAAAGTACACCTAAAGAAAGCATTACTTTTTCTGGTTCATATCATGTCGTGATATGTCCCAAACTTGATGATGATTCAACAAAAATTTTCGGAGCAGTTGTGAATAAAGTGATTTAAAACAAAAAAAAAAATGTAAATGTCAGAAAATCTGTTTTGGTGAAAATGTGAGAGTCACCTCAAACCTCAAATAAGACAATTTTTTCTTCAATGATGATTCAGGAGGCATGACCCATGCATGCCACTATGTCCACCAAAACATAAAACCGTTGGCCCATGGCCTAATTATTAACCCAATATCATAACAAATAAACAGATTTACAGTGCATGATCTCAAACTTAACCTCTTCGGTGATGCCCACCTGAATTCAGATGGTGTTATAAGCAATGAACAGGAAAATAAAACATGAACTGAAAACAGCGCGTACCTTTGGTAATGACCTGCCTCTGTGTGGACGCGTTATCTGAGCAGAAGTGTAGCAGACAATTCATGTCGCAGAAGTGTTTGACCTCGCCCAGCATGGCGAGATTCTGCTTCAGTTTTCCCTTCCGACCACACGTGTCACACTTGGCAACCTGAGAAAAAGCAAAGTCCACCTTCACCCATCAGTATTGCCATGATTTAAAAAATAAATAAATAAAAAAAAATTGAGCTGCAGCTGTCGAGCTTCCTTACGTGGCAGAAGAGCATAGTGTATCTGGACCTGCAATCGTCAGAGCAGAACTCCTCCGTCGTGCCTCCATACTGGGCCGTCACCAGTTTCTTGGAGACGGAGAGGCAGTAGGCACAGCAGCGACAGTGTTTGCCCCACGTCTTGGCCAGGTCGTGTTTGAAGAGCAGCTTACAGCCTGAGAGGGAAAAAGAGAGGGAAAAGCTCATCATTTCTATTCTCTTTTATGCAATCTGGTCTTGTGAAGCCACCGTAGAAAGTCTTCATGATTATGGTGACGCTTTGCTTGTGAACGTAAATGTTATTTTGGATCTAATGAGCTGGGTAATAAACACTTAATTCATAAATTATGATCCAAGTCCTGCAGTGGTGTAATATATTTCTGTATTTCCTTACCGTCACTGCAGAAGTAGCAGTCTTTGTTGTTAACTCTCCTGACATCTCTAGTGATCTTTTCGATCTTACAGTATTCACATAGGCTCATCACATTGTTGGCCTTCTTATACTCGAGAGAACACTCCAAGCTGCACAAAAACACCATCTTGTCCTGCAAAACAGAGACAGCAAGCGTGAGATTTATCACTTGTCCAGGCGTGTGCGCGCATGTATGTGTGTGTATGTGTATGTGTGTGTGTGTGCATCACAACTTCTCAAATTTCTGGGGGAAAAATAAAAAAGGAGAAAAGTTAAAGAAGTCCTTATTTATCAACAACACCCAGATTTTCGTGGCTGGCTAAAGCATTAAACTTACTGATCATTTTATCTGACAATTTCATTACAAAAATTCATCAAAGTAACTTTTCTGCCTGTGGAAACACAGAACTACATGTACTGACCAAATATCAGCAGGATCATGAAAAAACCTGAAAGTTAAAATGTAATTCTTCTGCAGAGTTTCTCCTGAGATCCCCACGTCAAATATCTCATTGGATTGGCTGGGACATTTTCATTGTTTCATTCCTGAGGTTTTTTTGGGGGTAAATGGTGCAAAATAAATAAAAGACAGAGCTTGCTTAATTTTCAATTCATTTAAATCTGGTCATTTTCTTTTTTCAATTATTAAGCTGTCATTCAATCTCATTGTATTTTTATTCATCTCATGACCTTTAAGCGACCTCATAGTAATCCTGAGGACTTTTTTTCTGTGCTCCTACTAGAAGTTTCTCTCCAGTCTCTCTCTTCTCACTCACATCTACGCTCTGCTGAATTAAAATCCATACAATTAACGGCCTGCAGAGTCATTTTTATTAAGCGTAGCCCATGCACAACTTACCTCGATCTGGATGAGTTCGGGTTTAAAGGTTATCTTGCGCGAGCAATAGCAGCAATTCAGTTTCGGCGTTCCCTTGGAAGACTCTTCCTGGACTGGGTTAGCGGTGACGGCCGTGGCCGTCTGGATCTGCGAGGACGTTACTGGTAACTTGGTGAAAATACTCAAGTGTTTCTGGGAATTCTTGAACGTTTCCTGTAACGTGGAAAAGCAACACAAGAATGTAGACTAACTGCAAATTTCGATTACAGAGTAAACAAGGATTGCTAAGAGAATAGAGAAGACAGTAACTATGTCATCCCCTCACAACTTATTAGGACCCATTTTTTCCCACAGGTAATGTAAACGCCATCGTGATGTGAGCTGCAGTAGTTGCCCTTTAAAGGACCATACCAGCCATTTTGCATGTTTGAGCCTGATATATTCAATTTGCATACACGTAATGCTACTTATAATCATTTCCCAAAGCATACTACTGGAACTGTGAATTAAAAAACTTTTTTCCTACCTTTCAGACCGCCATGGCTTCAGTTCATTCTGGTACGCTATTAAAATCAACTTGTTGACACTTGAAACGTTCTTGGGATAGGTAATCCATCATCATGAACAAGACGTGTATTCAGTTTTTTTTTTAGAAGTTACGTAATTTTAGCATTTAAGCACAATAAAAAGTGCAGAGTGAATGTATGCCTCCACTNTTTAGAAGTTACGTAATTTTAGCATTTAAGCACAATAAAAAGTGCAGAGTGAATGTATGCCTCCACTAGGGGATACAGTCCCAAAAGAAGACCTGCATTTTTGAAAAATTTAAATGAGCATGACTTTATAAGGCTGCATAACTATTAGCAGGCGAAATATAGATTTTTAAGGTGGGTGTATCACTTGAATATTTAATTTTGAAAGACTAAGATTTTGCAAAATATCAGGAAAGCTGAAATACAGTTTTATCCTTTGGGAAATGATTGTCAGTAATGTAACATGTATGAAAATTGAATATATTTGGCTCAAACATGCAAAATGGATGGTATGGTCCTTTAAAGCTTACAAGTCAAATTTTAAGAATCTAAACATGCAATGGGTGGAATTCATTAAAAAAAAAAAAAACATTCTAACTCACAGCGTTACGCTAAATAAGCATCAAAATAATTTAAGCTCGCTCATAAAGCTTCCCTTAAGTTATTTGGGGAATCATCCCATTATGAGTATTTTGTGGCATTTGAACAATGAAAGCTTCTGTCAATGAAACTCATTACAGAGGCAATTCTGTTATTATCACACTGTCACAATTTTTAAGTGTGTGGTTTAGTACAACAGAGATACAATACACTAGTGTGTTGTTTTAGTGTAAAATACGCAGTTCAATATCTTGCAGGATTAACTCTTACACTGAATAATCCTCATTACCTGAAAAGCCATGACGCACGGCAGAGTGCAGAAGTTCCTGATGGAGGTATCCGACATAGCGAGATGGTAAGCCGGTATGGTGAGTTTACCACAGCGATCGCATTTCACTCGAGCGCCTGTGGATTGTGACTTAACAGTAAATCAGCTGGCTAATCATAACTCAGAATTAACCGATTCATGTAAAGCTGGAACCTTGAAAGTCATAAGGGTGGAGAGGGAGAAGGATGATGATTTGTTGGGTACCTGATGCACTGACAGTCTGGACTTTGTACGCCATCACACAGCTGCTACTACAGAAGAGGGCGACCACGCCATCGCTACTTTTATTGTCAACCATGTCTGATATCAACTTGGAAGTGCGACACATGGCACACGGCAGGGATATGCTGGTTTTCTGCAAATAAATAAAAGCAAATAAATGATAAACAAAAAAAAAAAAAAAAANAAAAAAAAAAAAAAAAAATCAGAACTTCCTGTTGCCTTTTACCATTTGAACTTGCAGTCTCACACAGAGATGCTCAAATTGAGGCAGCAAGAACGACTTTGGCTCGTTTTTGGTTTTTTTTTTCTACTTTAAACTTCACTTGCATGCAGTTTTTGGATTCTGTATTTCAGTACCTCTTTGAACTTAGCCAAACACTCCTCATTGCACAGGTTTTTGCTGCAATCTTCCAGCTTCAGCATGAGCGGACTGTTGTGACAATAGGAGCCGCAGTTTCCGCAGCTCGCCATGGACAGTTTGTTGACGGCACGGAAGCGACTAAAGCAGGCCTCGCTGCAGATCTTGTGGACGGCGCTATTCAGGACCACTTCGTGTTTACTCTGAAAGAGGGACGACAAACAACTATTACAAACTCTGAAAATACAGTTTTGAAATAATTCCAGTGAAACGTAAAGATTTACCACATCAATGACAAATCATCAGCTTTATTATTAGCTCTACAAACAGAATTTATGACTGAGGTTATTACTGTGGACGCTGTTAAGAAAACAAAGGAAAATGGTCAGATTTAGAAGTTTATAGATTCTGTTTCACTTACAATGCAGTATCTGCTGCACATGCTGCAGACTGACTGAGCTGTTAGTGCCTGTATTGGCATTTTGGTGGAGGCATTTCTTTTGTAGTTGAAAGTGGATAAACAGTTATGGCTGCAGAACTCCTTCACAGTTCCTTTGGCATCCACTGGAGCCTGAATGGTGTCCTGAGGCCGTGGTATCATCCTGAGAGAATGCGGAGGGATAAAAGTCAATCCAGTGTTCCAAAATCAAAATCAGTAATGCTTAAAGTTGGCTCTACATAAACTTTGATATAATGAGGTTAACACACAGTTTGATAAGACTTGTAACCCAAATGAGGCAAAGTAAGCCTGAATGCATTTAACTCCAAAGCTTACCTTTTCATAATATCAACTTATAAACGCTGAGTTTTATCAGACATGTTCTTTCCTAACCACTCTCTCACAAAATAGCTAATGAGAAAAGATGATTAAAAAAAAACAAAAAAAAAAACACACAGAAAGGTCTACTTTTGCAGGTAATATGCTGTGAAGCCCTTTTTATATTTTGTGTTTCGCTAACTTGCAGAAGTTAAAGATTTCATCCTTCCGTAACAGCAACAGAACCTGTTGTTTTCCCTCAATTAGCAATAAGAGATGCCCGTCGTGTTTGCATTTGAGTAAAGTGAGTCTAACTGAGAACACTTACATGGTAACTAAAATAGTGCCATAAACTTAGATTAGAAACTTACTTGCTGTAAGTTCTTTATACGTTAGCGCATTAATTGTATCTTTGTCTGTGGATAAACGATTGATTCGTTGACAATGACACAGTTGAGCAGCTGCTGCCATAATCTGTTAAACGTTTACCTTTTCACAACACTGTCATACGGACAGAAGAGGGCCCTTTTGATCATAGACTCATTCTGTTCTGTCAGAATTAATTCCCTCTACTGTGATGGTATTGTGAAAGTGGATGATATTTATTTATGCCAAACAGAATATGGATCAGGCATATGTAAGTTGTCTGTATACAAAGTCCCGTAAAGACTCACTTTTGGCAGTAGTGGCAGACCTTGACTGATTTAACTACTGTGGGCACTGATGTGGTGAGGCAGGCAGTGGAACAGAAGAGTGCTGGGGAGCCTTTCCTCTGGAAAGCCGTCTGTCCTTTCACCAGGTTCATGTTGCAGTGGGAGCAGGACATATGCAAGGATGCGGGGTTGAGGGTGGATGTGGTCTGTACCCCGGGAGGTGGAGAGACAGAGTTTCTGGTCACAGAGTAGACCGATCCAATCCTCAGGTCCTCCTGTCAAGAGCAGTATCCAGTAACAGAGTTTCTATAATATACAATACACAATATATATATCGTGACCAGACAAAAAACAAACAAACAAAAAAAAAAAAATCACGATAACTACACAGCGTCACACTAAATAAGCGCTGTGATAATTGAAGCTCATTCATAAAGCTTCCCTAACATTAATCAGTGTTACATTAAGGTAGCGTTGTTGTGAGGTGGTCACAGATAAAAGCCAATGAAGATCAGCATGTTAATGAGCTGCTTTGCATTTAAAAGCCACAATTTGCACTGCTTCCTTTGGTATGAAAGCAACATTTACACGCCAAATCGGCAAAAGAAGCATAAACAAAACAACTCCTAATATAAGGTTGCGTGATGCCACTCCACACTACCACAAACCCTCACAGCAATGCTGTGCACAGAACACTGTGGACTTTCAAACTCCTCGTGAAAAGCAGCATGTGTCCCACCTTTGCGGGCTCGTCTTTGACACTAGCTGTGGATGAAGAGGATAGCAGAGCCTGTTCGTACTCCTCGTCCACGGGTTCATCCTTCACCTTGACCAATGGTGGTGAGACAGATGGATTGACTGACTGATCAGCGTTCATCATCTCCTAGTTAAGGGAGAAAAAAAGAAATATTCTGTATTGACTGTAAATTATGGAAGTTTTAATGACCATATTCCATGTTTGAAGTTCTGTATCGTCAACGATGTGGTGACAAACCATCTTCAAATCATCCATCAAGCCTCAATCACACCTTGAAGCTTATAACCGATGGGAAGAAGAGGAATACTTACACTGTCTATCGTCGGTAATGACAGCTTGACAACTTTCATCCCATTTAGCATAGCCAAGGACGATGAGCTCTCCCTTCCTGCAGGACAAAACAAACTGATAAGATTTCCAGAGACCAACTGTAGCAAAAACAATCAGCTTCAAAGATGACATGCACACAGGCTGAAATTCCCAACCCTGTTAATCGTTGCTTCATGAATGGTTCTCAACCTAAACACAGCACCTCACAAAGTGCTACAGCGTAAGGCAACATCACAGCTGTGTGTTGATGTCATAGCTCTCACTGAGCTAACTACACCCTGATGTAAAGATTGACTTTATTTTTTTTTTTTTACACCCTACATTATTAAGATTTTGAAAAAAATTTTTTTTTTTTTTTTTTTACTTTGATGTTACTTCAATAATTAGTTAATAACAGAATGCATCCTGGCCTCACAGAAATAGGCAGGAGGTAAAGCCAAAACCACCACCAGAAAACTCAAAAGTGTGGAAGCTCTGGTACAGAACACATGGATTCCCACGCTATTCTAAAACCCACAGCTCCCCCCTTTCCTCCTCTTACCTGCACTGGCTGCAGATTCATGTGACGTAAAAGAAACAGTCGGCATCAAGTCTATGGGCACTTTCATGTCATCTGCTTGGTCCTCCTCTGTGGGCTGCAGCAATGTATCGGGTTTGACGTCATCATCCTCTTCCACAGAGGCTGTGAGGAGTGAGTAGTACATTAAAACCAATGCTTTGGGAACAAAAGAGAAGCTTCTGACATGAAAAAAAGTGTTTTCCCAACAAAAGTCTGCAAATTTTTTGCTGCAATAATCAGAAGAAAACCTTCGTAGTGGGGTTGATACAGATGCCAGTGTAGTGACAACATATTTCAACAGGTACGGCTACTGCCAACTATTCTAACCTTTTACCTCTAAGGTATGGGAAATTCTCATTGGTCGGGAATATTTCTCTGCATCAAAACAAATGATATACCTTTGCGTTTATTGAACAGCAACTCAATAAGATGATTAATAAGGTATGTGTGAGAAGCATCTCTTCAGTTTTGCTTTACCTGGATTTGACACAGCAGAGGGACTCCTGTTATCTGCTCCCATCACATTACTCTGCTCCTCTTCTTCCATCTGAGCCTCTTGCTCCAGCTGGTCCACTGTTCCAATGTCCATCATCTCATCAAGATCATTGGCATAAGAATCTATCAATTTACTGTTTGCAGTCTCCACGTCCTCTGTTCTGCTCTTATCCTCATTAGTGACCATGTCTTGGTCCATCTTCTCAT
This sequence comes from Lucifuga dentata, assembly GCA_014773175.1. NCBI lineage: Eukaryota > Metazoa > Chordata > Actinopteri > Ophidiiformes > Bythitidae > Lucifuga > Lucifuga dentata. The sequence goes on along the minus strand of VXCM01001167.1, from coordinate 108,643 downwards.
CAGTATTGCTGTTGTTTGTTATCTCCTTGTCACAAGTCATGTCCATATTTGTGTCCTCGCTGGCATCGGTTCTTTTATTCTCTAGGCAGGCATCTTTAACTTGCACCATCTCTGTGTCAGACTCAAAGCCTTTCTCTTTGTCAGAATCACAGATGTTACTTGGCTCACCACCACCCACAGGCAAAGCTGTGCTGTCTGCATCCATGACAGAGCAGGAGGCCTGTGAAGACGGATCCAATAAAGATCGGGATACATGATTCTGGACGTCCTCATCTCCGTTTGCATTACTTTCCCTTTCTTGTTCAACAGCGCCGCCATCATCATCATCATCATCATCATCCTCTTCCTGTTTAGGCAGTCCAGTGGATTCTTTAAGCAGAAGCTCTGAATCTCCCACATCCATCGATGGACCCGATTCTGAAACAGCTTCCCTGGGCTCTCTGTCTGTCCCTTCATCTACCTGCATGACAATTAAGAAAAAGTTACCATACAATTCCATCACTGATCATTTTCTGCTAGTCATTACAATTCTTAACTCTATGTTGTTCTATTAAAAAGATCACCAACTTTTAATCTTTATGTGAACTACAAATATTTGCATAACAATGTGGCTGTGTGGAATATAAAGAGCAACCCAGAAAATCCATGCGGGATGCATCTCAGTATGACATAACCTGTGATTTGTCCAGTTGGCGTGAGAGAATATATGATTTAGAGAAATGCAGAAGACTATTTCCCGTCCCAAATTTCGTTTTCAAAGGAGACTTGGCCAAGACAACAGCACAAACAGACAAAAAAGAGACTACAAAAAAACTATTTTAAATTAAATTTAAGCAGTCTAGTAAAAATGTGGGATAAGGACAAACAGTATAATCATCGAATTGCAGTGCGCTTACGATATAAATGCTAGTATAAATGAAAAATCATCTATTTGAGACACACTCGTATTGAAGGTTGTAAAACTCTCTTATTGTCCTTGTATTCACTAATTGGTTGGACAACAGACATGCATGCATTTAACCAGTGCATAAATCAAAGATGGCATCGTGTGGTTTAAATTTTGTCAATTTTGTGTTATTTTTTAATGCCTTGGCGGTGAATGGTACCAAAAAGAATGCGACATAAACGACCCCATTTGAACTGGCATCAATACGCTTGTGCAATGTAAACAGCGGCAGGCACGCCTGTTCAGCTAAACCTAGCTAAGAGAGAAGTTTTTATCTCTGTCTAAAGCGCTTCCTTTGGGTTAAACCATGATTTGTTGTCACCAGCTGACCATTTAAACGACCTGCTAAACGGGGACAACTAGTTCACCATTTTCTCCACGAAGCTAACGCTAGCATACTTACCAGCATTTCTTCTTGCATGTTAGCTAGCAACCACTTAGAAATGTTAGCTGGCCTCTGTTCTGCAACATGTTCACACGGCACAATAATTAACAAGAATGTTCAACACATTCGTTTTTTACTTGGTTTGTTGCAAGATACGTCAAGATTTTCATTGACTATAGTTAAGTTGTCGGAACAACGTGCAGATATTTACCGCGCCAGTAACTTGGACAGGCGAGACTTGATTGGTGGCCAGACGTTGTTGTCCACTGCCTGTTTCCGTAGCCGCCATTATTTGGTGGTCTGGNTTGATTGGTGGCCAGACGTTGTTGTCCACTGCCTGTTTCCGTAGCCGCCATTATTTGGTGGTCTGGTTTATCAAAATACTCTGCTGCGCCGTGCGGTACAACTTCAGCATAAAATTACGTGTCACTGGGGCTATTATGCGGGCCTTTCTGCATTCTTAGATCCCTACCCCAAACCTCTCGTTTGCAGGCGTTTCTTCTTCTTTTAATTTTACTTTTTGAGGCTTGGTAAACGTCAAGGGTGCGCACTATCGCCCCCACTCGTGTAGATCTGGTACTGCAGGTTCCTGTAACAAAACATTGTCGATTGGTTCACCTTCATTTTTTTTTTTCATTTATACAAAACGGAAAATATTTACAAAACAAGGCATGAACAGTCTCGAAAAAATCTCGATATACTGTATGATGAAGAAAGAAAAGAAAAAAGGAGCAAGGCAAACACACACAAACTCACACAAGACAATTTCTTATATATAAGGTTGAGACTGAAATTATTTAATAACTTGAAGCAAAAAGAAATGGAATAATTCACAAGTAACTACAGTTTGATTGATATTACCTGGAGTGGTCCATTTTGCGGATGTCGGAATTGCAGTGGGCGTTTTGAGCTGTACATTGAATGCTGGGATTGTTTGGGAGCTGTCATCTCAGGCACACAATGGCTGTCATCTTTGCTTAAACCCCACTGATTTATGATAGTCTGTATGTCCAGATTTTCCATGTTTCTTTGCCATCACATCCTCTCATATAAAGGACAGGATGTGGATTTTTCCCTATAGGTTTTCCGAGAATAAAGTGGTTACTGCATATGCGGGTATGGTCTGTGATGGTCTTCCGGTTGATGAGTTTCACCCACAGTGAACGGAACTTTGGAGGACAGTAGTGCGACTTGAGCTCAAAAACATGGTCTTTCATCACCACCCTATAAAATAAATAAAGATTATGTAACTAGAAGATGTCTGTTATGACTGCAGCGGTTATCCCTAGACTACCAGCTATCAGTTACACTGATAGTACTTACCTATCATAACACTGATACCAGATCTCAAGTGTTTACAAGTCCACTGCCAAAAATGAAAAGAATCAGTCTAACATGGTGGAATGTAGAGTCCAGACAAAGAACTCTCTGCAGCGGCAGATCTGATATGAAACCATAAGATATCTCTGACTTGTCCGGGGATACAATGATTTACATGCAGCAATCCCCAAATGTTTTGCTTGTCAAATACATTTTCATATTTAATGATTAAATTATGTGTCAATTGTCCTTCTGATACACTATGAATATAGCTACTAAAGTATATTTTCCTGACCTGTATAGGCATATTTCATCATGTTAAGTCACAATAACCGTTATTATGCCATAAATTACAGTATACAAAGCAAAGGCAGATCTGTATCAGTGACAAGTAGGTTTAGCTGGTCAGCTTTAGCACTGACTTTGAGTGTGTGTGTGAGTGTGACTATTAAAACATCTTAATTTCTTTGATAACTTACTTTTTCGGGTATCTCCTGTCATTGTTACAGTTGTACACGGCACATCTATCTCCACCACCCATCTTCAGAATTCGTATAAAAACAATGAGGAACACAGGGACAACACAAGTACACACACCACTTCCTTGCTGCGCCTAAACGATCCCACACTGCATTGTGCGATTCCAAGATGGCAGCATCCAATAAATATATGATTTTACAAATGTGTAACAACGAAATTATATGCTATTACAGATGTATATTCATTGGATCTTATTTGCTATTGTGAGAACTACATCAACTGTAATGCTGCGTTCGATGAACCTCAGAGGTCGGATTTTTCCCAGTCAGAAGTTGACCTTAAATCATTCCAGCCAAATGTAAACAAAAAAGCATGGCTGAACACCAATACATACTGTAAGATTAAATAAACTTAGCAAAGTTTATTAAAGTAAAGTAATAACTAAAGTAAAGTTAGATTACAGGACTGTTTGGTTGTGTTGTTTTTCAATGATATTAATCACAGTGGGTACTAAACATTTGTGCAGAGAAGTAAGATTCTGAAATTATTTACACTTATGTATTAATGGCAAAAAGTTATTATATACTGTAGATAGTTAATTGGCAATATATTTTGACCTTTTTATTTCAATGTCACGTAAAAAAAAACCCACTTTATTCACCTGTTAGCTGATCATTTCCATTCATAAAGCTTGATGCCATGGGCCCTGCCATGTTGAGTGACGTTACACTCCCAGTCGGAGCTCCGACTTCAAATGCTGCTCCAACACATTTTTCCAAGTATGAAGTCGGAAAAATCCAAGTTCTGAGGTCTGTCAGCATAACAACAGCAGTTAGCAATGAGCTACAACAAACAAAAAACACCCAGAAAATGTATGTTTTTTGTTGGTGGAAAAAATGAATACTTACAGAATGCCTCCCGCTAATGCTGACATCCAAGGATAAATAATTGGTACTACATCATGCTTTAGAATCAACTTTTAAGCAAAATCTAGGAACTTTTGCAGAAAATTCCGGAAACTCTCATTGCTAGTGCTGCAAACATGGATTCCATATGTGTTATTAATCTGACATAATGATGTCTGTAAATTAAATTGATCCGTTTCTGTCTCAGCACAGGGTTCCTTGATAAATATTGGAAGGAAACACTAAGATCTGGTTTGAAGCCTAAAACTGCACATATATATATATCTACATTTAGTGACACATCCATCCATCTGTAAAGAGAAAAACTGAACATGAGAAAAGAACGTTCCTTTCTGACTTTTTTTTTTTTTTTTTNTTTTTTTTTTTTTTTTAATCTCAGCTGGATGCATGACTTCCCTATTGTTGCATTACTGACATTTTGTGGATTTATTAATCTCCTGCATGCCAATTATTTCCAACAATCCTGTCTAACAATTGTTATTCCATCCCATAATCCAGTGTTCTCTTTTACATCTGATAATCCTGATTGTGTAGATCTGTCATCTCACTGTCACACCCTGCTATCAACTACTTTCAGATTTGTGGCTTTTTAAATTATGTTTATTTATTACAAAAAGCCAATGTTTTCCTACAAATTGAGGTGAGCAGACTCAAATTATTGAGTCCTTTTGTTAATCTTGATCTCCTTTTTTGTCTCTTCCCCTACAGTAATTAGTTTTGTTTTGGATCTGTTACGGCTGCCTCACACACATAAGACACACATAACAATTAACTCAAGACCATGGTATAGTTGCTAAATATACATTTATTTACATACAGAAGTAGAATATATAATATCTGCAAAGGTGCTGTTGCTGCAGTAGTGAAGAGCGAAGAGAGAGAAATGAACACAGGGTTTGCTTATAGAGGCCAACACCCAAACCCAGCACAGAGGCGAGCAGAAAAATACTTCATCATGTGCAGAAGCTCTGTATTCAAAATTGTAATATATTGTGTCATAATAAAAGCACATCTCCACTTTCATGCTTTTGGATCATATGAAGGCACTAAGAAAGGAAACAAAGAAGATGGAGAAAGAAAAAAAATCATATTTTATTATCTTATCCCCTATTGAATCTAAAATTAGAATATCCAAAATATCAAGTATATACAGCCATTGGATAAATGTACAGAAGTAAAAAAACAAAAAAACAAAAGCATTTTCCTGTGAAATGCTGTGAAGTGGGCAGAGCTCACAATCTACAGTATGAATAAATATATGGAGTTACTCCACCTGTGTTTACAAAAGAAACTTCACTTTTATATTTTACATGTTGTTATTCATGGTATCATTAACATTTATTTTTCCCAAGTTTATTAATCTCCTAAGCTTCCTTGTTTGTCTGTCATTTGTCTGCCAGGTTTGGTTTTCCAGCACGTCTCACTGCACATGAATGCATCACCTCTTAGTAGAGGTGTCACTAGATGTCCTGCTTTCTGATCAGAAAGTGAATGCTTAGTTTAGTTTAGCATGTTTAGTTCAGGCTGCATTCAAAGACCCAGCAACAGGGATTTTAACTGTCTTAGTTGCCCCCTGTTGGAGCTTTAGAGACGTTATCTTGCTGTCCAACTCATCCATGAAGCCTTCATCCACAGATTCACTGTCCCCTTCCTCTCCTTCTGCCTCGGTGGGCAGAAAGACATGGAGCTGAGTGCGTGGAGGAGCTGGGCGTGGACTGCAGCTGGGAAGACACGGCTTTCCTACGATAGACAGTGGCTCTTCCTGAGATGAGGAGTGGCGGCGATACTGCATCACTAAAGGTCGAAGGTCACCCTGTGTCATCTCTGCATTCAAGGTTGGGTTATGTGAGTGACACCTCACCGGTGCAGGCTTGGAGCTGAGCGGCATGGCCTGGGAGATTTGAATATAAGAAGGTCTGCTGCAGCTTCGCACTTGGTGCTGGTTGTGATGAAGCTTGCTGTTTCTGGAAGGGTGGCAAGCCTTGCAGGGGTTCTGAGGTGATGATCTGCCAATTGGAGGAGGAGGTGGAGGTTGCTTTTGTGAAATGCTATTGTGTCGATTGCGGGAAAATCCCTCATATATGGCTTTCTCTCCTAGAGTTAGGAGGGATGGCTCACTGATGCTAAGAGAAAAGGGCAGAAAGGAAACACATCAGGTGGATGATAACAATAACATTAAAGATAGCCTGTTTTTCAGAATATTTGAAAATAAAGACAAGGACTTTCTATACCTTTTTTTTTTTTTTTTTTNTTTTTTTTTTTTTTTTTACCTCTACTCTGTTTCTTAGATGCTTTTTCAAAGGGTTGAAATTATTTTGTTGTTTGTTGCATTGATTTAAAATGATGTCCATTAAGTGCATCAATCTGCTAAATGAATTGAATTTCCCAGCAACAGTCAATATATAATACTGAGAAACACATAATCCAAAGGAACTGAAAGTAGGACTAATTCGATGTTTTAATACAATTATTATTTAACAATGTGTGACAGATATTGTTGAAATGTAGGACATTATGACTTTTTAGCTAGAGAGTTATGACTGTCCTCTGCAGGATTTTAAAGGAGACCATACCATCCATTTTGCATGTTTGAGCCTAATATATTCAATTTTCATAGGTTACTGACAATCATTTCCCAAAGGATAAAACNGCATGTTTGAGCCTAATATATTCAATTTTCATAGGTTACTGACAATCATTTCCCAAAGGATAAAACCTTATTTCAGCTTTCCTGGTATTTTGCAAACTCTCTTAATCTTTCAAAATCAAATATTCAGGCAATACGCCCACCTTAAAAATCAGTGTTTCACAGCCTTATTAAATCACAGTCATTAAATTATTTTCAATAAATGCAGGTCTTCTTTTGGGACTATATTCCCCGGTGGAGACATACATTCACTCCACACTTTTTATTGTGCTTAAACATTAAAATTACGAAACTTAAAAAAAAACTCCTGAATACACGTCTTGTTCACGATAATGGATTACCTTTTCCAAGAACTTTTCAAGTATCAACAAGTTGATTTAATAGCATAACAGAATGAACAAAACCAATGGCAGTCAGGAAGGTAGCAAAAAAAAAATTAATTCATCGTTCCAGTAGTATGCTTTGGGAAATGATTGTCAGTAACCTTTCGTGTATGAAAATTGAATATATTAGGCTCAAACATGCAAAATGGGTGGCATGGTCCTTTAAGAGAAGTTTGACTGGATTCCATCTGTGTCCAGTTCACATAAAGTCTCCAAATGTTAAAAATCTGAAGAAATTCAGCATTATACCTGTTTATTAATTTCTGTTAGCAAGTTAAAGATGGTTATATTGTACATCAAGATTTTTTTGTCAGAATGGTGAAACCTCTCAGTCTTAATTGAAATTACTCCCTCCTCTGCCAGGATCGAAAAACTAAAACTGGTACTGTGAATTTTAATGTCAGAAATATTAATATTGCTGCTGCTTCCAAGGCCAATAATCACTGTCACAGTTTTTAACTATTAAGTGAAATATGGAGTGAAGTAATGGAATTATTCTTATTTAATGAACTGACAGTTTTAGCAAACAATTACTGAATCAAATTATATCAAACTTAAGAAAGAAAAATAAAGGTGAGCTTAAAGAATTGAATAGAATTCTTGTTCACCCAGTTATTCACATCCCTGGTTATTCAAAACCTGCTGTGCTTGGGTGAGTGGAGGCCATCAAATACTCTGGTGAATGAGGGAGGTGTGTGTATGTATATGTATGAGGGAGAGTGATCCAAGTCTGAAATGTGTGTGTGTGCGTGTGCTTTGTATCATAGTGCCTCACTCAGGTTTCTCCCTCCTGTGAGAACATCACATCACATCTATCAAACTGGGTGAAGCCACTGTGGCACCCCTGGGTGCCACAGGAGGTGACGGATCAATTTCCACACTTGAGATTTATGGGTCCCTGACCTTCTGTACTCAAAGCAAAGGGAAGTGTAGAAGTGCCCTACATAATGCTATCTGTCAATCAATCTGGGGCAATCAGTCAGTCATGACAGTGTAATTCCATTCAAGCACCCAACCACAGCTTTTTAAAGTCATATTTTCTGTAATGAATTGTTTTGGGACAGAGATAATATACAGGTTAATAATCAATATCGTAATTGCCTTTGAATACATGCTTTATATATATATATATACACACACACACACACACACACACACATATACATATAAATAATACATATATATATAACTACATACATAAAACACACAATAAGAAATATACAGATACACATACAACATAAGAGTGAAACCTAACAAAAAAGGAAACTGAGGAACTGCCAGATCTTGTAATGATAAATCAACATACTGTAACAAGGTCCCTTTTTAGAACCTGAATGCAAAAGTTGTTTCTTAATCAGACTAACAATCAATTCATTATTAATGGAAACACATCCACTCAGTTTTTTTAATGACTGCAAAAGAGGTCCTCAAAAATTTCTGCATTTATCTGGAGTCTTCAAAGAATTTAAGTAAAGTTTTTCAATGTGCATGACACAAATCAATTTATGTATCCATTTTTGGAAACAAGGACTGAGTGAAGAATATATATATTCTTGTCGAAACTCTTTGATATCAACTATTTTCAAATATCTGACACTCAGGTCTGGTGTGTAGTTTTATTCTTCATCTCCACAGTCTGAGTACATCAGTTACCTCAGCTGAGTCATGCTGCTCCGTCTGTGAGGACCTTTGGCTGTAGGTACGAGGGAGGGCAGCCGCACTGGGGTCTTGGTCCCCCTGCTTGCTCCTGTTGGGGGTGGCAGGATAATTGACCTGCAGAGCAGGTATGTCTGGACCAAAGCCTTACTCTTCTGCATGGCTCTCTGATGCCACGGCTCATCCATGTCCAAGTCCAAGTCCAAGTCCAGGATAGCAGACTGGGGTGCAGTTCCAGTGGTGCCACTCATGGGTGTCTGAGTCTCTTAGAATGCACTGTATACGTTTGTGATAGTTAACCTAGAAAAGGTGACTCCCAATTCATCCCATAAGACATGAACCCTGAAAATAAAAGCATAATCACATCAAGGATGACAGACCATGAAACTTAGTTCTTTTCCACTAAGAAGCACTTCAAAAAGACCTACAAAGACCTGGATGTTTGTGCTGCACACAGTATATACTGTCGGGGGATGTGTGTGTGTGTGTGTGTGATGCGTGTGAATGGCAGGGGATTGTCATGCTCTATCTATGGGCAGTGGATACCATCAATGATGCATGTCCATTAATGATGCATGGCTGGAGCTGGTCAGGCGGACACCAACTACCTCCTCTCCCTCTCTCCCTTTCTCTCTTCCCCAGGTCAGTTTACAGACAGAGGGAACAGGTGGTAAACAGACAGGGCAAGCTGAGTATTAGTTCAACCATCAGGATATGATACCAAACTACGAGCACCCTCACTCACGAAGGGGTAATTGTTATGGAGTAGCAAATGTCACATTTTGGGCCATACACTTCAGGCTGAAGATGCCTGCCAATACACCGTGCAGCTACGTTTGGCTGCCAACATCCATTGTAAAGAGAGTAACAGTGCCCGAGTACAGGCCGGGTCAGAATTAAACTGACCCACATTTGGCCTTCCTCTCTTGGCTCATGCCTTCAGGCTCCTCCGTATCGTTTTGCTCCCTCTGGGCTGGACGTCCTCCAGGGTTGACAGCAAACCCTCAAGATACAAGTGTGATCCAACAGTGGAAACATTGCACCTTTATCCTTAATTGTAACTGGACTGGCCTGAAGGAGCCTCTCAGTGAGGGCACAGAGGTAAACATGCCAGCTCTGGAAAGCTGCCGCATTTGCGTATGTAATATTTAACATGTTAATAACACATATATAAAATGCCAGCTGTCAGTGTGACCAAATACAGTATTTTTTTTCTTTTATCAGCTATAGATGTTTTTTGTTGTGTAGCCCTCTGTGCTGGGACTATTTTACCTTTAATATGACCTGCAAATAGCTCAGAGCAGTCCAATCCTCCTTCAGTTTTGATATCAAAACATGTATTTCTTTATAGGTTACCATTACCAATTAACTCTGTATTAACAGGTGATCATCAGCAAGTTTGTAAAGCCAAACACACAAAACTTAAGTTCAAACAATTTATTTGGAAACTTGAAAGCAAGAACAAACAGTCTGAACTGCTGGTCCTCTGCTGGACGCCTCTTGGTACTGCACCTGCATCATCACCTGTGGCTCTGTCAGGCACACAGACAAAGAAAAGTCATTATTTGGTGGAAATAAATTATTGACAAACTGACACATTCTGATATAATCACGTGTGTAATCTTCCTTGGATACCACATATGTAACTGCTTACACAGTCAAGGCTATTCTTCTGGTGAACCTTAACTTTCAGATTTCATTTACTTGAATACTAATGTGACACTATCTGAAGTGTGACAGGCTACCTGTATGATACAGAGATGTCTTCTCCTCCATGCCTGAATGGTAAATGCAGAGACTCTTGCATGTATGTCATCCTGGCATCATCACGAGGCCGTCAGTGGGCCTCCTGCAGCATTATTTCACACACCAGTCTTCATTTCAATCCTACAAAACAGGATTAAACAGAACAAACCATTAGTTTTTCTTTATTCCAACCTGAACTGTTACCAACTAAAAAGGCCTAGAAGGTTGTATAAAGGACAGTTGAGAGCAAGGCAATTCTTTTTTTAAGGAACACATTTAATAACAAAAGCCTTGATTCTTTCCTAGAGATATTTTAAAACACAGAATATTTAAAGTGCATTTACAATTTACTTGAATTCTAAGTACATTTTGAAACTTTTTTTTTTTTTTTAAAACTTGGCTTAAATTGTGATTTCCTGAGGAACTTACCATGGTTACAATGTGTGGTTTCTCAGCCTCCTTCCACTGGTTGAGGCTCCTGTGGTAAGAGAGAAACAATGAGCGCCCAGTAGTGAACTGGTTGGCAGGTTTATAGTTGAAGCTGCCATTCTTAAGAGAAAGACAGTGTTTGAATCTAGTCATGTGTTTGTGTGTGTGGGCAATGATCTTTCATTGTGGAGATTAAAAGAAAACCAAACACACATTTCAGTTATAAATACAAGTTAAAACATTATGATATGTATGTACATGCATTACATGTAAGCAAATGTTAATCTGTGTGTGGATGTGAAGACAGATATGTAGTATGAATTGTGTGTCAGACTTCAAATATATTTAGAGTTCTAGAAAGGCATCTCAGCACTCCGAAGGAGGTGCATTTACTGATCTTAAACTGCAGAGGGGACGAGACAAATGCGTTACGACAATAACGTTCAAATCTGTTGCACACCTTAGGGAAGGACATCCTGTTACAAAGCAAAGTAAGCTTGTTTTCGTACTGACAAGTCAGGGATGTTACTGCAAAATCCCAAACTGAGCTGGGAGCTGCACCTTTTTAAAAAAAAAAAAAAAAAAATAGTGACCATGTAGACTTGTTCGTCTGCAGTGTCAGTCTCAGACTTTGGGCTAAGCCCTCTTTGATGTGGCCATAGGAGGCCAAGAGGGTTGTTCTGGCATCACACTCTGAGCTGGGACATAAATGAGTTTGGCCAATCAGGACGAGGGACTTAATCATAAAATGGATCACAGTGCAGACAGATGCGTATCGACAGCCTCTAGGGCTAGATTCACTGCATTGGTTGGACACATTGTACTTGAACAAGAACCAACAGAGCTTGTGAGAACCACAACCTCCAGGCAGCAGCACAACCCTTTAACAACTACAAGATTGTTCTTATATACAAGCAAAAAGAAGAAATTGCCACAGTCCTGATGTACTGTACTCTTCACAAAATGACTGGCTGGTCACTGGCATGAAAATGACTTTCACGTTTGACAAGGAGAATGACACAATGTGATTGCTGGGTGCCGAGTATTAAGAAGAGAGAGAGGAAAGAGCATCAAATGCCATTTGGAAGTAGTCATTCAAGTGCTGCAAAAATCATCTCATGATGCATCACGTCTCTATGTAACAGTAAAACAATACCAGGATTCTAGCTAACAGGATCTTACATGACTCGCACTTAAAATATAAAGGGGAGAATTCATAAAACACAGTGTCAGATTTATTGTGTTCAATATGGGCAAAAAGTGTTACATAACCATGTTCCCTTATTCTTAATCACCTGTCACTAGCCTCTTAGTGTTTGCCCTGAAAGAGGCATTAGTATGATATTTCCTTATTTACATGTCGGGAAAGCTATTCATTAAATATACATCATCAAAAATTAAGATGTTTCAGTATGGTAGTAAATTTCAGTGGTACGAAATCTGGCTAATGTATTAAACTGTATTTGCCTCATGTTAGCGATTAATAAATGTGGTATATACTGTATATAAGCCCACTCAGCTAATCAGTCAGTGTATTTAAATGGCAAGTTTTGACACCTGACAGACTGATATATGAAGCAGCTTGATAACATCCAGCTCTACATTGGGTTTTACCTTTAAAACTCCTTACAACAACAGTTGTAATGCTGTAATGTAATGGAACAACAACGTCCAATTTTCACAGCATTGATTTCATGTGATGAAATAACTGTACTCATCTTGTTCTCATTTAAACTAGAGCAAAGATGTTGTTAGAAATGTCATCTAAAGTGTAGTCAAGCTTATGTAGGTACCCAACATATTACATTGGCCTATGTCAAAGTTCCACCACCGTATAAATGTTTTTAATAACTTAATAACATGTCTTTTTTTCCTTCCCTTCATGTGTACCATCTTATCATAAAAACAAAAATAAGACTCCTTCCATTCAAGCTTTGTCTATGTTAAATAATGTCTTGATGAAATAACATTTAAGCCATGCTAGAAAAAGCTAGAAGAGGTTTCAAAGTTGAAAGGGGTTGAAAGGGGTTTCAAAGTTAATTCAGTTTACAGCCCCTAATTTTAATGGAGTCTGTAATGAGCTCATTACTCATGGACTTGAATATTGCTCCAAATACATTAAAATATGTCATACTTGAGCTGATGAATCCATTTAGCAACTGTTTGAACTCTTAAGCAGTTTCTAAATGAACATCAGATCCACACTAAACCAAGTTTGTAGAAGCTGTCACAAAGGTGAAAAGATATGAGAATACATCAAAACTACACATCAGATTTTTTGACACAAGACTTTTCAGTGTTATCAACCTCCCCAGACCAACCCAGAAGTATATGACACGTTTCCCTTTCAAACTGCAAAGAAACCCCAACCCAACACCAAATAAACACAACTACACAGACATTTTCCAGAGACAGGACTCGATTACTGATGACAAATGGTGCTGTTCTGTGCATTTCCAAAGTCAAGACTGTCACTCTGATGCTACAATGAACCACAGTGTTTTTATTTAAACTGATGTGAACATGTCTTGAGTTTTTTTTTAAATAACATTTATGAGTGAGGGTCATCATATGTGATGGTTTCTGAGGATAATTGTAAGTACTGTGTGATCTGCAGTTAATTAAGTTGAGCTAGTATTATTGCATTGTTCAAAAATGAGCAACACAAAGAAAATCCAAAAAACAAAGGAGAGAACAATCCAACAATCCTTCCCGCTCACAGTACAGCAGGCTGTCACGAGTTGGGTTTTCCACTTCTCTTTTCTCAGGTCATTGTGGAACAGCCAGCATATTTCCATTCGTTACCACTTTTCATGTCTGTTGTTATTTTCAGACAGCCCAAAGCCAACATGATGCATATCAACTTACCTACAAAAAATAATTCAGTTAAGGTCAGTTGTAAAATGGTTTTAAGATTTCTTAGAAGAGTACCATTTTATATTTGACATGCCTTTTGTAGCAGCAAAGCTTAAAACAAGACAAACTCATCGCTTTTTCACAGCATGTTCATCAAGTATCAGCTTGTTGCCGCAGTAAAAACTACGTTTTGGGTTAGAATCTGTGGCGACAAACCAGTGACCCAGCCGTCCATACAAAAGTTCAAGCATACATACAAGGAAGCCAGAGTACTACAACCACACACACACACACACACTGCACGAGCTGATGCTTTGCCACGTTCACACACAAAAGGGTTCAAGAACAGAGAACAGAGATCTGCACTGTGATGCCATTCTTTAGAGGTGTGATGCCAGAGGCCCTTTAAATGTCACCGTGAGCAGTGACAGTGTGTGAGAAGACAAAGAAGAGTTAAGTTATGGGGGGGATCTGTGAATCTTATATTAAAAACAATGATCGGACACTTACCTTACTTGTTCGGCTGATCTGTGTAAGCATACCTCTGGCTGCAGAGCAAACAAGTCCAGGCTTTACTGTCCACTGACTTCTGCAGAACTACTCATCCTCAATGTAACTCATTTGCAGGGAAGAGCCTCTACTGTGGAATGCAGCAGCCTGTCTTTGACAAGCTGGCTGACAGCGGCTAACACACTTCTCATTTACCCCAAGACATGTAGCACGCACGCACACACACAACCACAACACACCATTCCCGCTTCAAATAATAAGGATTGGATTCCTGCCTCAAGCAGGTTGCTGAAGAGAGGATGCAGGTAAGGTGGAGGAGTACAGATCTGTTAACAGTTTTTAGCCTCACATAAGGAGTGTATGGGTGGGTGGAGTGTCAATGATGCCATGGGGCCACATTTATAAAAATGTAGATGTACTGAAAAATTGTTTTGTTTTTTTTTTAATTTACTCCACTGACACAAATGGCGTTATTCCACTGCTGGTGAATCTACCCAAGCCGTGTGGAGTCGTTAAGCGTGTTCTCCACATGGCTCAGGTGCAGCCTGCAGAGACCTGTAGAATGCCTCTTTATGTTTTTTTTTTCTCTGCACTACTGACGACTAAGTAAAGCTTTTTCTGATGCTTTGTGCCTTCTGGAACCATTGCACTGAAAAGTGGTTTACTGCTAGAAAGTTTGTTCCGAGCTTATGTGGATGACGTGCAGGAGACACGCCACTTTACTTATGTGAGATCAATGCTGCACCCGTTTAAGAGCGATTTTCGTATCCGTGAAACTGCTGAAGATGACCTAAATAAGCTGCTCTGATATAGAGATCAGTATGCTTCTAATGTGACAATATGAAATCGAATTACTGCCTGTCTTATGGATGGAATTATACAGCCATAAATACAGGATATACGCAGAGAACTCAGAACACGATGTAACAGGGGTGGCAAACCTGCAGCTCCAGACCGGTTCAGTGTGGCTTATATTGTTCCTTTAAGTTTCGTTCACAACGAGATCGAGACACCACTCACGTATGCTGATATTACAGATATAAAAAGGTGCAGCTGCAAACTCGCAATTAAAAAAAAAAGGGCACAGCTGCAATCTCACGATCACAGTGTTCAGCGGGGATACTACACTTTTTCCGACTAGCCTACAGTCGGCCTGTTAATGGCCTGGGTTTACGACCATGGAGGTGCAAAACTAAACAAAAATATGAAGAAGAGCACAGAACGTTTTGTGGCATTGAATGTACGACAAAGGCGTCTTGTGGCTCTTAGGAGTAATAGGTTTTATTTTTGGCTCCAAGTCTTGGGAGTTTGCCACCCCTGTGATATAATCGGGAGGTAAAGAGTTTAATGTGATACATTTAACATTAAATGTGATTAACTGGCATTTATCTTACTTAGAGGCAATAGTTTCAAATATTCCCATTTGTGATCTTTTTCGACAGCTCAATCAGGAAGCAAAAAGAAAAAAACAACGTATGAATAACGCATTGGTTCACTGTCAGATGGAGGATTATGGCGAGTTTCATCAATACGTCTTGGTAGATTTATTGCGCACCGCGTGTAAACAGATGACCAATTGTGTCACGTTCACCATCCAATTTGTGGATTAGAAATGGATTATACGCGTCTGTCAGCTGGGAATTCTCTGGAGTTTTAAACATGGCACTCTGTCTCCTGCCCCTGTTGTTTGTAATGCCGACATAAGTTTGAGTCAATCAGTGCACTGCTATGTCATCACAGCCCTGTTAAGGGGAGATGGCATGCTTTGGCCCGAAAAACTGGGGTCGCTTCAGCTTGGCTTGGGTCGGGCGCAAGTGTAATGGAAAAGAAAGCAGATCGTCAGCTTGGTAAACATCAGCCCTGTCGTGGAAAAGGGCCACAAGACAAAGTCAAAATGTGCTGGCAATGGAGGGCATTCCTGTTCCAAACCATCATCCATAGATCATTTGTTAACGTGCTTGGGAACTTCAGCTCAGTCTTGTTAGCATATGCAATTTCTGCAAGTAGGAGGGCTAAATGTTAAAATCTTTAACCTTCTACTTTCACTGAGTCCAACATACACAACAACCACCTAGCATCACCAGTAATAAAATGTTCAAACATTGTCTTCTAGAACCGTTGTTTTTCCATCAACAGAATCCGTCTTAAACGTGAGCTGAACGTTTTACTTGCTAAACCTGCAATTACCACTGACATTGGATTTGTTGGTTTGGAAAAGTCTTTCCTTCTCACAGTCCAAAACTTTTCAAGATGGTCAAACCTGTTAAAGAAAAACAAATGTACACAACACCAACACACAGATACAACATTACAAGCGTTCAAATTTACACGTCATAAAATCCAACTATTGTACCAAATCCACCTGCAGGGTGTTCAGATGCTACATTAGTAATTTAAAAGCTAAAAATCCTTTTTTAAGAAAAGCTGACAGTTATTATGGACTGGAAAAGGCCTTCCTTCATCTCTCATATAGACTTACCGGTATTTCCTATTCCAAGCACTGAATCCATGAGCACTCAAAGCTACTGCCTGATTTTTAAAAGAAGTTATTTACTGATAATTCTTCCAATTTATTTAGCCCTGCAATATTTAAAATCAAACATTAAGTGTATTCTGTCTGCAACAAAACTATCATTTGATGAGATATAAATATTAAAGTGCTAGTTCTGTTTTCTGGGATCAAGTATTTTTAGTACTGTTGATAACCAAATTAAAGGAACTGAAATTGTAAAGTAAAATGGACTAAATTATTTATGTGTTCTTCAACAAACACCAATCATTATGCTTACAACTTCAAAACTAGCTTATCTTCCATAAATTAGTATTACTGTATTTTTTTCTTTTCAGAATTTTTCCACCCACTGTAGCCACCAGGCAACATAAATTATGATTTTGGAGTTTCAGCTGCAGAAATTTTAGTGTCATAAGTTGAAACATTTTGACAGTGAGCATCCTTTGTTCTAAACATGTATGTAGCTCTATGATATATTGTTAGCATTAGCATGCAGCCTGATTGCCTTGGCTAATCTGCACTAGCAGGTCAAACGTTTAGGATTTTTTTTGTTATAGTCCCAAAACCATTAAAGGTGGCCAAACCTGTTAAAGAAAAAATCGTGCAACATCAACACAAATATATAACATTTCCGATGAAACTCAGTGAAATCTAATGGATTTACCAAAGACATTCAGGTGTCTGTATTTCTGTTTGGCAGTATTGTAGCATCTATACTTTTTAATACTTTCCATAGTTTTTGTATGTTATGTGAAAAATGAAAATAGTCATTTTCATTAGAGCCCAGCTAAACATCCAAACAGTGTTTCTAGTTGTCCTTAAAACACTACAAAACACGACAAAAGTGACACCAATGGACTTCTTTAAAGTGGAAAGCAACTTATTGCCATCTTAAAAAAAGTTTACAAAACAGTGGAAAATTTAAAAAAAAAATATATATAGAAAAAAAAAAGGATGAATGACGATTCTTTTTNTGGAAAATTTAAAAAAAAAAATATATATAGAAAAAAAAAAGGATGAATGACGATTCTTTTTTTTAACCTCCAGAGACTAATCTGAAGTCAAACAATTTCAGATTAATGTTCTGAATCTCAGAATAATGTTCTGTTATGAACAGATTAATATGCTTATCAATGAACATTAAGTTACATGTCATAAAATCCAGCTATTGTACACATATATCAATGCGTTAAAGATTGTGCCTGCTACTATAAGCAAGTGAGGATAGAGGATGTAAACATTTATTTGAATTACTGCCACCAATGAAAGAAATGCCATTGTTTGAAGAGATTAACACTTCTTGCCTCCTGAAATGCAAAAGGAGCCAATCAAAAGACAAGCAGTTCATGTTATGAGGCAAACATGTTTGTTGTGACAGATTTATCCATCTAAAGGTCAACCCAACTGGTAAAAAGTAACACAAAATGATACCACTCAGTACCTAGCTGAGTATATTTAATGAATTAACACTAGACGTGGTCTTCTTACAATGGCCAACCAGAAACTGCAAAGTATTATACATCAAATTTAATTCAACAAAGTACGGCAATGTTTATGAAATTATTAAGTCAGAAAAACTCACCAGGTTTGTTTCTGTGGAGTGAGGGATGGTAACAAGGTTTCACTTGAATGTATAGGTAGAAGTTAAGCATGTGTTAAATGACCATACCGGTGATTTTGCATGTTTGAGCCCAATAAATATGACCTACATAAATTTTTCGCCTGATAACACTTACATATATAGAAGGCAAAGTTGTTTTAATTTTTCTGTACAATGCGTGTTCTCCTGGGACTACATTACCTGGTGGATGCATACATTTTCTTCCATGTAGATCCATGTTGGATAGGTTAAATTATCTTCAGCAAAAAAGGTGTCACAGAGATGTCATGCTCACTGTGGTGGATTGTGTATCTCAAGCATGTTTCAAGTGTCTTCAAGATTATTTTAATAGCATATTGGAATGAACTGAAACCACTGGCAATCTGGAAGGTAGGAAAAACAATTCTAATATTTACCGCTCCAGTAGTATGTAGTGAAAAATGGTTGGCAATAATGTAACATGTATGCGGGTTGTATTTTACTGGGCTCAAACATGCAAACTCAAGGGTATGGTCCTTTAAAGCAGAGTGCCTTTTTTTTCTGCTTAGAAATCCACTTCTGACAAATTTGAGACTGGAATTTCCTGTGAGGGTCTGATGATGACTCCTAAAGCTTCATCATAATAAGGACAGAGAAAGTGAACTGTTACCTGTCCCGGATACAAAAAAATTACCGCTTTTCTTAACTCAATTCCAATACTGGCCAAGTTTGATATTCCAAAGGTATGTAATATTACATGTAACAGGAAAATCAACAGCCAGAAGAGACATAAATGGAGGATATGTCACTGTGATTTTTCGGGCTGGGACAAATAGTATGAATGACTGTTGTTTGGGGGGTTTTGAGAAGTTTTCAATACTGATCTAAATAGAAGCTCACTTTTTTTTTTTCTTCAATTGACATGTCAACACAGTATTTGTTTCCACTACCTAAGCATGAGCAGACAGGATCAGGCCCACTGTTGTGGCCAACAGTACCTGTTATTTACCTTAATCACAGGTTTACGGCTGGAGGTTTGCCAAAAACAGCAGCTCTGTCACCTAAAACTTTCTAAGCAGCTCAGCATGGCTGCTCCTTTCACCATTCCTCCCTGAAATATTTACCATATAAACTCGAATATAAGCCGAATTTTTATTACAAAATTTCACAAAGCAAATCAGGGGGGTCAGCTTATACACGAGAAATTCAAATCTGATCCTAGAGAATGAAATTTCCAGGGGTGGAAACACTACCCATTACCACTACCCATGGAAAATAGTTTAAATCATACCCTAGAGTGAGATATTTCCTCACAAAATATCTTATCAGCACATTTTGCGGTGGCCATTTGCGGCGGCCAGTAAGCATTGTTGTGATTGGTCAGATATGGTAATGAGCTGCTGAAGTAAATAAATAAATATCTTTACCGATACTGGTACGTGGATTATTTTCAGAAAATCATATGAATACTATGACAATACCCAGAAAAACAGACAATTTGCTAAACAATTAAATTGATGGAACAAAAATCAGGGGGATGTCTTATACTCGAGTATATATGGTATGATGAATCTAACCACCAAAAATAATCATCTTATTGTAGCTCGGACAATTTTAATCAACAAGTTTGCAGTTGGTGGCTAACGTGATGGAGTCAAATTCCTGTAGATCCTTCTCACTATACGTCTGTCAGAGATTTGCTGATGGAAAGCCCCTTTAATGTGATAATGTGAAACGACAGTAGAAAGTGTTAAACGCTACGTTAACAGTCACCGGAGTTCTCTGATGGCTGAGATGTGTCCAAATATCTGCCCCACAGAATATAATAAAGTTATCAATAACTGACTGATTAGTTTATTAAATTTAAAAAAGAAAAATAATTATCATTCCAGCCATAGAAATTTTATTGAACTTTTTTTTTTTTTGGAACTGTTCATGTCAAATTTTTCTTTTTTTTTTGTTTTTTTTTAATGAGATCATCTAACATTTTATTACACAGATGACCATAAAATGCAGATATATTCATGCCAAGTAGAGTCTTGTTCTTTTACACATTAGGATTGGAAATTGGCCACAGGCTCCATCCTTGTAACTGGACTCTGAAAATTTGACTTAGCTAAGATTTATATCCAAGTTCATAACTGAACTGACCAAAAGATCCCAAATGAGAAGAACCAAATATATACTGTTGAATGAAAATATATTTACACAACCATAACAATTAATCAATAGTGAAGTTGCTTCCGACATGCAGACTGTGATATAGAAATACTCTTAGTTCAAATGGTTATCTGGATGAAAACGTAGTCAACGAATAGCTTCCAAATGTGCTAACAAGGCATATTCCACTGTAAAGTGTGTGGGGTGGTGGCTGTGTGATGTGAGCAGGTTTTCATGGAAAGATGTGCATCTAATTCTGTTTCCCATTTGACACACTAGATGCAGGTGTTCTTAAAGGCTCTATGTGTAGTATTTCCACTTTCCCAAAGCATGAGCATCCTCACAGTAAAACCCTTCTGCCTGAATCTGTTTTTTTTTTCTGGATAATTAAAGACCCTAAGCTTCTTTACATTTCCCTCACACACTATTCAACTCAGTCTTGCATGTCTAAAGAGAGGTTCACACTGGGTGCCTTTAACATGCAGACTTGTTGCTGACCAGAATCTACTGTGTGTCTGGTTGCATTAACGGACCAAACATCCTTGAAAGTTAAGCCCCAAGTATGCTTCATGCGAAGCAGAACTTTTAAGGGAAAAAAAGATGTCTTGCAAGGCTGAACGTGGTTATTCAGATTCTTTCTTTATTCTTTTGCAGAACGCCAAGGAAAAGTTTATCTACAAGTGAAACGTCCTCTGACTGCAACAGCTCCAAACGTCACATGGCCAGTGTCACTGCTGAGGGTTCAGCGGGCAGAGCTCAACTTTTATTTTGTTTCATTCACTACTTCCCTTGCTGTTGGAGCAATAAGTCTAAACATAAAATGCCCCATCTTCCTTCCTACATTCATTCACAAGGTGAATGTATCATTTCTTTGCCCTCTTAATTGCTACATGATCTAGAGCCCCTGCCAATCCATGGACTGTATGCTTTTTTCACCAAACGCCTCCATAACAGGTGGCTGGTGCCCCCTGATGCATCGAGTGGCATAACATGAACTCCAGTTCTTATGGATTAAACCGCAACGTCTAACGTTACTGATGTCCAGCAAAAGTCAATGCAGAACCTTGAGCCACTGGAGGAAAACACTCACATACAAAAGAAACAATGGAAGCAGGAACCGCTGTGGTTGTTGTAAAGTATGAATAAAAAAACTTAAATACACATTTGTATTGGGACTGACTTGTTAGGTCAAGTAGTGGATTGTGATCTACAGTTCAAACTACGAGTCCAAAATCCATGGAAGTTTCTGTAATATGAAAGCAGTAGTGCATGTGTAATGAGAATTGTCTAGTCTTTAACGGCTTTAACCAATGGTAAAAGGAGTCCTATTTGAGTCATTACACACACTGCCTTCGACCAACTGCATCACTACTGCCCAAAAGTATTCAAGTCACAATGCTGTTTTTTGCTGGATGTCCACAAACAAGCTTTCTATGCCGAGAAGAAAACTGCACTGTATTTGCAGCAGGCATGTACTTGAGGAGGGCCAAGCCGTGAACTTTCTGATTATAATTTATATCTCTGAATGAAAATGGTCACTACTGTGGCAGAGAGTACACATAGACCCTTTAAGAGCTAAGATGGCAGATCTACAGTATCTACATTTTCTTTTTTCTCAGCATCTAATTTTTGGAATAGAGAAGTAGTTTGTTATAAAAGCACTTCTGTAGAAAACTTCTTAAAAAATAAATGTTAAAGGTGTGTCCTGATGGAACCACTTTCTGTTTATTTTAATACATGCTTTGACTCCAAACGTATGGCACAAAACACAGCCATAGATAGAAAACTTGAGAAAGATGTTACAATTATCACTTCACGACGACTCACAGAGCAAGATACATCTAGAAAAAAATTACACATGGATGAACTAAAGAATCACACTAGAGTGATCTATCTTTTTATACTTGTCTAAATACAAAATAAAAATGGAAAATGTCGACTTTGCCATAAAATGAGTAAATCATCAGGCTAAAATGCAGCAACATTTCAAACTTAAATACAGCAAATTTCTCAACATGTTTGTTTTGGAGCATCTACACAAATAGCGCTGCTAGGAGCATGAAAGATCCGGTTTTAAAAGCGAGGTTTCTTAGAAGGACCGTCAAACTCCTCGCGGACCCTGCCAAACCCAGGGTTACCAGGACCCATTCCCCTAGGACCACCCTGAGGGAAGCGCTCGTTGCGCTGTGGGTGGTTGATTTGACAGGTGGGCAGATTGGAGAGTGGGGAAATCAGGAATGGGAAGGATCAGTGCGCAAGCACACAGTTCATGTCCATGTGAGGTATAAATTAAGGCATGACGATAAGTGATTTTTTTTTTTTTGGGTTGAGAAAAGTTTTAAAGCATAACCAGCAGGAGACACATCCGAAGAAACCGTTCGTTCCATTATGAAGGTCCACAGGTGCCACAGGTAACATACGGAGAAGGAAGAGAGGGTAATGCTTTTGTTAGTCAGTGCCTCCCTAGTATGTTCCGTCCAGCATTCCAAAGACTAGTCTAAAGTCAAAACTGGTAATCGAGCTTGGCATTTTGTAAATGCTAACCACATTGAATCTTCACAATTATAAGATGTGGCAACAGATAAATGCCAAAAAAATAGGGATGAGTGAGGCATTCACAAAACCTCACACTACATTTGTATTTAACAAACAAGACCAGTGAGATTAAAATTTATATTTGTTTTTATTTTTTTTGTGAGGATTAATTTTAAGGATTTCAGTAATAAAAACAGATTTAGTCGAGTTCATTTAAGGCTTGAGGAAAATCTGGCCACCGGTCAAAGAAATTCTTATGGCACTGGATACTTTAAATCGATCAGATTGAAGCGTGAAATTGTTCAACTGTGGCCAGTGATCTGGAAATACTACAAACCAGCAGCGACACACACGGAGAATGTTGGCACTTTGGTTGAACAAACATTAAACTTTACACAAGACATTCGCTACAACACATGTTCCAACATGAAAGCATTTTGTTTTTAAAAAAAAAAATCCATATGCACTTCATATCTGCATTCATAAATACAGCTTTAGTGAAACTCGAACTGCTTCAGTTAGGGGGAATCTGAACTGCTTGAACCAAAGGGAATGCCAAGGCTTCGACGTGCAACACGACAACAGTCTCAACTATACTTCAGTAGAAGAGTATCACTAAATGAAATGCCTCACAGATTATTACTCTTGAATTGGATCCTTCAGCATCAGTTTGTGTAGATCAGGGATGGGCAACTTTGATGAGGATGGGGGCCAATAATATTTCACTGTCGCGGTCAAAGGGCCACACATTAAATAAAACTAAAAATAAAGGAGATTTTCTGGGACACGACGACGACGACCCGACCCTCAGGTCATATTAATATCTGAGCAGTTTTGTTATACAGTCCATGTGTAAAGGCGCTCATGCCAGGCGCTCAGCATGCCTTTATGTGCACTCTGTAGGTGCACAGACTGTTTGCTGTGGATGAAGCCGGCCTTTATGCACACCATGTGTATCATTAAGCACAGGTTGTCTATAATAAAACTGTGCTAAGATGCAAGCCGAGTCAACATAAAATGTAACATGATGACAGTTTTGATTTGGTTGATCCTCTCTTGCTGCAGGCGAAAGAAGGGAAAAAAAAAAAAATAGACCTTGGAGCAAATAAAATAAATGCCACATTTTTGTGATGCGAAATTTCACATTGTATTATGTGTATATTCTCATTAACTGTTGTTAATGAGAATATATGAAAAATGAAAAATATGTTTTAATTGACGTGCGATTTATTCGTGCTTAAATTCACGTTCAGTGTAAAATCTCAAGCGAGACACAGAGAGAGAGAGAGAGAGAGAGAGAGAGAGAGAGAGAGAGAGAGAGGAAAAGGACGAGACATTTGCTGTTGGAGATATACAAGGAATAACAGGAAAATAACTGCTTCTGCTCGATGTTAACATGCAGCGCTGCTCCGCTCCCCACCCCACCTGGACCCGATCTTGTTCTCTCACTGAAGGCTTTGCTACCATGGAATGGATGGTAGTAAATACTGCATCAGTAATGACCGAGCGCCCTCTGCTGATGGGTGGTGGTAATAAAGGAAAACACTTTTTTATAATTTTCGTTTTTATTAATTGAGAAGTCATCTGAGGGCCTGATAAATCAAAGGTGCGGGCCGTATCCGGCCCGCGGGCTGCCAGTTACCCATCCCTGGTTTAAATTATCAAACACTTTAACTGAGCTTCACAGTTCAGTATACTGAATATGTGAGTATACTGAGGAGACAGAGTACACAATCTGAGCACAGCACAAGTTTTTTTTATTGAGATTGTAGACCTGCTGAAATTGCCAACATCAACCGGTAACATCTGTTGCTCTATGCTTTAGCCTGAAAATGAAACTAGTTTCAATTCCTGTGAGGTAAAGGCCCTCTTAAATGACTACAGGTGAGAGTAATTATTTAAATCCAAAGGAAGACTTTAGAGTTGGTCCAGGCTAACCAGAAGTACACGTCTCACTTGTCAAAATGTACATATGCAGAGCAGATTATTTTTTTAAATGCAAAACGTAATTTATGTAACATCTATGAAAACGTATCTTTTGGTTTAATATTCAAGAGCAAAGCTTGACCAAAAGGTCGACGGTACTGTGAAAAATTACTTTCTTTTGGGAAATTATCACACATCTCCCCAGCGTTCTATCAAATATGATTTGAAAACAAAGTCATCATTGTTACTGCAATCCTGCCAGTTAAAATGATCTCACACTGCATAAGAAGTCAGAGCCATTCTGCTCCAGTAAGCACCTCCATCAACCTACACACATAGTCAAAGCCTGTGCCTGCCCCCATCAATTAAAATGTTGGTGGTTCTCAATTTCATTTTTTTTTTTAAAATATGGATTTAATTCTTTACACTGTAAAGCTCTCTAAGTAATGTCATACTCTACCTTACTTTGTCAACCTGCACTAAAAACATGGTAAATGCTCAGGTACAAAAAAAGCTTTCTGCAAAGATAAAGCTTTAACCCTACTTGGCATCTGAGATGTTGGTTCATATCACAAGAGGAGCTTTGCAAAAGATTTCACACTGCAACACTAAAATACCTACAAAGGTCTGATCTACAACTCTATTCTTTCTCAGGACAAATGACGTGAATGTAGCAGCGGAAAAGTGTCAGGTACCGACATTATTAACAGTTTAAAGAAAAGGGAAAAAAATAATGGTAGATGCCAGCCTGCTTCTTGCCAAGAAAAGTGCCTGTCCAGCTCAACAGGAGACAGGGCTTGCAATGGCAGTCCACTACACAAATGGAATGTGTTATAAGGGTGAGCAAAGCCACTGGAATCTGTCTACAACTCTCAGAGTACACAATGAGTAGCAATTTCCTGTGATTTAGTGCAGGTTGACATTTTTTTTTTTCTCTCCAGTGAAGGTAACTGAGGGGGCTTGGCTCACCATAGAAAGAAACCCTATCAGACAGGCAGCATAGTTGTGGCCGTAGACAAGAACCAAGCCATCTGAAGACAGCTCAGAGGACAAATCTTTCATATTCTAAGTTCACCGATCCTGCTGGCCCAATGGCCTTCACAATTACAATCAGCTCAGTCTTTCCAACAAGAAGGAAAGCCAGCAGCAATCTACATTAACTACTGATCTTCCCACAAGTGGGATACGTTACCATTTCGGTGCTCATCAGGCCTCCTGAAGCAGGTCCACCCATTCCCTGCTGACCCTCAAAGCCCATTCCGCCCATGGGGAACTTCTGGCCGGATGCGCCAAAGGACATGTCTGACAACAAACATGACGACATGTCACACACTTGCTTAAATTAAGTAAATAAAAATATTACAGGAAGCTCTGCTGAATCAAAGGGGCTTGACAAATAATGCTTTCTCTAAGTCATATTTGATTTAAATACAGAAACTTGTGCGTGCTGCATGACATAAATATATTTTTAAGAAATTAAACTCCACATATATACACAGAAAATGTTATATAACTTACCACTCAATCCACTAGAATTCATTCTCATTTCCCTGTCCCTCTGTAATATAAGGACAAAGAGGCAAGAGAAGCAATTAAACCAAACCAATATTACAAAATATCTGCCCTCATCGCTGAGCGTGTGCTACTTTTGTATTCTATCTTGAAGTTGAACTCACATCCATGAAGTTGCCCATCCTATAGTTCTCCTCACGTTGGCGGCGCATCTGTTCTTCCATCTCCCTCTTGCGAAGCATCTCCTCCTCTCGCCTGCGACGCTCTTCCTCTTGTCTGTTTGTGAACATGAATTAATTAATCATTAAACAAGCAAACTGGTATTTTAAATTTAAAGAAACAAAGACACTATACATTCCCTGACAGAGTAAGAGAGAAGTATTATTAATCACAAATGAAATTTCTTTCCAAATGGACAAATAGAATGAAAATTATCATAAATACCGGAGCTGCATCTCTTTCCTCTTTTGCATCTCCTGACTGTGCAACTCCTCCATGCGCCGCAGCTCCTCCTGTCGCCTCAGCAGATCTGAAAACACAAAATCAAAAAACTATTCATTTGTAGCACAGACCCAAGCATAGTCTTTTTAAATCTTGATGAACACGTTCCTGAGTCATTCTTCATTTCGACCGTAAGATTTTATCAGCACACTTGCCTTGTCGGAGTAGGTTGGCCTGGTGCTCGTGGTAAGCATCCTCCATCTCGCTCTCCAGCTTCTCACGGGCCTCGCGCATGTTCTTCTCCACCTGCTGTCTCTGCTGCTTCTCCATTTCATCCAGCGACTTCCAGCGTTTTGAGTACTCAAATTCAAAAGTACCGGGACGAGCAAAGCGGGGAGGCTCCTCTCGCTCCCTGTATGCACAATTGAAAAACAAAATGTCAGATCCTCTTGAAGCAGTCTACTATAAAAATACATAAAGACCGCAGCAAATTACCTGTGGAGTGGGAGAAATCCCCCAGAACTCCTATCAATATAGAGCCTATGTGCTACATATTTGAACATCCTTAGCCAGCATTAGCCATTGAGGTTACCAAGAGACTACCTCTAAACATTTAACTTTAAGACATGTTTCTCATTTGACACCGTATCAACATAAGGCTGGGTGGGTATATGTGCTGAGGTTTTAAAGGACCTCAGCACAGTTTTAGCAGACGAAACACTGATTTTTAAGATGGTGGGTGTATAGCTTGAATATTTGATTTTGAAAGATTAAGAGATTTTTCAAAATATCAGGAAAGCTGAAATACAGTTNTGAATATTTGATTTTGAAAGATTAAGAGATTTTTCAAAATATCAGGAAAGCTGAAATACAGTTTTAAACTTTGGGAAATGGTTGTCAGTAATAGGCTCAAACATGCAAAATAGCCGGTATGGTCCTTCAAGGCTGCTGGCAAACATTGATTGTTACTTTCATTTATACTGGTGGACATATGCCACTCCACACTACAACGTGAAGTGATTTGTAACAGCTGCAATCCCCTGAATCGCCCCCTCACCCACCACCACCACCACCACAAAGAACCCACTTCCCCATCACACCATCTGCTGCTCACCCAACAGCGATGTGAGCTGAACATTTGCACAAGAAAGAAAAAAAGGAAATGGTGACCCAGTAACTGCCCACACTGGAAAACAATCTCTGCTACACCTAACAGAAGCTTAAAATCATTATGTAAAGAATAAGATGGCACATGCCAAAGTGTGGCACTAGGAAAGTAGTAACATGCTTACGCTTGATATCTGGGGTTCTTCTGTGCCAATTTCTCTGGAAGACCATCTTCATCATCAAATTGCTCAAGAGGCTCAACAATAACAGGACGTGGTGACCTGTGGAGAAAAACAATAACTGTCAAGGTCAGTATTGTATTTCACAGTTCTTTTTATTTTTTATATATCTTTGTGAAGTATATTGAATGTTGAGGAATAATGTCCAATTATGTAACCAGAGAAAAGTTGATTTAAATTTTTAAGCTGTTCAGGAGCTCTTAACTTTTTAACATTCAAACATCTCCTGAATCTTTTAAAGTCATATGCTAAGCCACAAATTGAAAGCCAGATAATACATAATGTATATATCTGTGAGTCTGGAGAAGGAACAGTGCTTATGGTCCACACAAAACTTGCACGCTTTCTGAATTTCAACTGTGCTTACGTGGTGAGCAGGAAGACGCCCTCATTGCAGCGGTCCAAGGCCTTCCTGGCAGCAAGCTTGGAAGCAAATTCGACAATGCCCCTTCCTGCAGAGCGCCCTCGGTCATCTACAATAACAAGGGCCCTCTCCACCATTCCAAACTGTGAGAAAGCCTCTTCCAGAAGCTCATTGGAAACAAATGGTGACAGGTTCTTCACGGACAGGGCTGCCGCATGTGTAGCGAAGCGGACCCGCAGAGGCCTGCCTTTCATTGGTGTGTCATCTAACTCTGCTTTTGCTATCTCTGCTAATGCACGGGACTCCTGCAATACAGAAAACAATATTATTGTCAAACTAAAAATCTCCAAGTGGCACTGTGGTGTTTTTTGGTCATATTTCAATATAATGGTGTGATCGTAATTCAAACACTCAAAGCCATGATGTTTATTCTCACACTGACTAGTTCTAAGGTAAATTTCTTACCAAGCGGATGAAACCAAAGCCTTTGCTTTTATTGATAAAGACCTCGCAGGGATCTCCATATTTTGCAAACAGATTCCTGAATTCTTCTTCTGTGATGTCATTGGGCAGGTTACCAACAAACAGACGACAACGCTGGGTGTATGTCTTCTCACCAGGTTTCCTCAGCATGGACATTGTGGCCTTAAATTCCTGAATAAGTAAAATAAAATTTAAAATAACCTGAAGTTACATTCACAAACCAGGCTGAAGGCAACAGCATATTGGAGCAACATAACAGAACAGCAAAGGCGGAATATCTGAGAACAGAAGACCGGAAATACTTTGTCAGAATTAATTCAACAACATTCTGTATCGGAAACAGCAAAACAGTATTTTAAATAGTTGAGTTAGCTAGCTGCTATGTCCTATAGTCCTTTGTTCAACTCGCCCATCCCCCAAACTGCTGAAGGGAAAAAACAAACTTGACCTACATTTTCATTATGCAGTCTTTGGCAAACTGGCTACCATGAGGAGATTGAAAAAAACGACATGAAAAGCTAATGAAGCAACCAAAATGTCGTGTTAGTAATTTCATCTGAATAAAATAAGTTTTGGCTTGTGACCGTGTTGGTTTTGCGAAAAGATGGCGGAGAGACGAACCGTTTCAAATGTAGTGCACTTGTTTTCTTAACCCCGCCGGTCCGGTTTCACACTACAGCCGGGCGGCTTAGACAAAACTCACGTTTCAGGGCGATCGTGCAACCAGACTCCGCCTCCACGGGCTACTCTGATCAAACAATCTGACATCTCTTAGTGGTACAGCATTAGCATGCTAGCAACAATGAATCTCGATGTACACAGAACAAAAGGCGTACTAGGCACATATAATAATCGAATAAAACAACAGAAAAATTACACACTCTTGGTTGACTCGCATCTGCGTCAGTTGTTCCAGAGCCAGAAGAATTTTCTTGTTCTGTTTCCGGTTTGGATTTATTTTGCGGTGGGCCTGGCTTCTGGCCTTGCTGGGGCCCTGTCTTTGGGCTCGGGCGTGGAGTAGATTTCAGCTGTTGTCCATTATCATTTCCTACCGGTGATTTCAGCGGATGCTTTTGATTCTGGTTCTTGTTTGCCTGGTTGGGTTGAGGTGAGGACATGATCTGCTTAGCTGGTGGTGGTGACTGTATTTTCGCCTCGGGCCCTGGTGCCGCCGGCTTCCGTTGCTGTTGCTCCTGTGGTTGCTGTGCCGGTTTCTGCTGCTGCTGCATCGGGCCTTTCATCGTGAGAGCTGGTCCCGGTGTCGGCGGAGGGATGATTGCCGAAGACTGAGACTGTTGTGTCTTCTGTGGTGACTGATTAGGCGGCTTATTAAAGTTATTATTTTGTCCCCCTCTTCGATATTGGTTCTGGAAAGGGTGATTCCTGAAATTTGGGTTTCCCATTAGGCCACCTCGCATCGGGCCCCCAGGGCCGCCACCCCTGCGTGGCTGGAAAGTATTCATCCCCATTCCGCCGCGGTTGTTGTTAAACCGAGACATTTAGCCTTAAATCGTCGAAAAAGAGCTTTAAAAATAATGCGAAAAAACGCAATAAAGGATAATCGCGTAATAATCACCGTCCGCCGGTATTCGCTGTTCGTCCTTCTTCTCAAAATGGCGACGGTGGCACCGTCTTTCTCCTGGAGCAATGAGGTCCGCCCATCGCCACCCTCCCATCTAGATTGATTTAAACGGGCTTGTAGAAAAGTTGAAACATAGCGCTGTTTTGTCTAATTTAGATAAATATCTACAAGATATTAAAACTTAAGCACATGTTCATTTTAACCACGATAACACGATAAAGTTTATCAGTATTATGTTAGCTAGCTTTCTCATATTCATCATTGATTACAGCTCGGATGGTGTTTTGATAGTGTGCATATGGCTAAGATAGGAGCTGTTATTGATTGTTGGGGTGCTGGCACACAGCAATCAACCCTATGTTCTCTTCAACCGAAATTCTTTATTATTATTATTACTATTATTATTATTATTATTATTATCTTTCTTCCCTGTTTTTTGGCATTCAACTACTTCCACATACTTCAACCTAGAAACTGCAAACCAACTTCATCCTGTTCAAATTATTTCCAACATTATGGGAAATTTAAAATGACTTTCAAAATTTTCAAAATTTCCAGAATATTCCACATTTCTTCCCGAAAATTTCCCATTGAAAATGAATGGGAAAATTCTTCAAAATTTCCAATCTTTCAGCTCTTCCCACTCCTTTATACTTTCATGTAGAACTCTCCTTCCACTTTTCAAATATTCATCCAACCTTCAACTATTTCCAACGGATTCAGATTTTTTCTACCTTTCATGCTTTCAGAGAAAGTTAAAGGGCAATTTCAGTGGTTTTCAAATTTTTCAAACTTTCCAATATTTGAAACCTGCTTACTTCCACATGCTTCAAGGTAGAAACTTCAAACCAATTTCATAGTGTTCACCTTGATGTATGCTTTCAGGGGCTTAAACAGCATATTCATATCTTTCATTACTTTCAAAATATTCAACCTTATTTCAGCACGTTTTCAATTTTCAGTTAAACTTTACCCATTCAACTGAATGCGAAGCATTCAAAATGGCTTCACATCTCTTTCAGCTCACATAGTACTTCTTATACTATTGTACTACAATTTAAACTTATTCAGTTGCCTCTTCTTCCGCATCTTTTCAAGCAAGTTTCAATCGGTTTCAAGCAATCGCTTGAAGCGGCAGGTTCAGCATGCAATCACCCCGCAGTTTCTTCAGAAACTGCACCTTCTAGTTATCAAAATAATAGTTGTTTTATGTTGAATTTGACAGTACAGCCATAGTTACGCAGATAGCTTAGTATATATCAACTTTTGAAAAAGACAAGCCGAAAGAATTTGTTTTGTATATGCTGTCAGTAGCCCTATATCAGCCTTCAACTCATAGAAATTAGGCTGTGACATTACACACAAAATGGACCACTTAGTTTAACTATATAACCCTTTTCTAAATCAAGTGCTTATAGAGGCCATAAAGCCCATCATACGATGTTTAGACAGTGAGAAAAGATTTAAACTTTAAGATATTTAATTTATGGCAACTTTCTCTGAATCAGGGTAATCAGGAAAATGTTCATTAATGTCAGAGCAAAGTCTGATTTGTTTTCTGGCACTTAAAATTGATTCAATTACAATTCAGCAAATTAACATATTGATAATTGCTTAAAAGAGCATAAAAGGTGTGGTGAGTAAGCTTTTATGTAACTGAAATATTTGGAATATACAAACATACATTCTAAGGAAGGGCCAGAGGGCATTATGTGGCAAATAAAAAGGGGAACCTCTGATGTATTGATCATGAGGCAGAGATGTGGACTCCTACACATACACCAAAGCTAAAGCCATGAATGAATTTAGAAAAGTAAAAATACAAGCTGTTATGTTAATTTGATATATTGCTGTTGGTCTGTTGTTTTCATCTTTAAGTGATTAAAGAACATGATCTAGTGTGAATATAATGTCTTGGTTCCATCAATGTCATAAGGCATAACAACAATCAATGTCAATGTCATAAGGCATAACATTCATGAATACACTAATTACATATTGCTCATTTAAAAGAGCCTGTAAAGTAGATGACTGATGTGCATGTCGAGTTTGTTAGCCTTACTTCTGGGAGACAGACCTATGCAGTTTATGGGTATTCTGTTTTCTTCAAACCTTTACCCAGTTTATCCATTTTCTGGCCAATTTTGAAATTAAAAGGCAAGACTTAGATGGACTGTTTTAATCATTTATTCCACATACAGGTGTCTTGGAAACAAAATAGACAGCGAGACCATCAGTCTCACCTCAACAAGTTTTCTTAATGCTTAATGATCATAAACAGACACAAAACAAATGAGATGACAACAGTGAACAAAACACAATTCAACATAAATCCAACAAAAAAACACATACAAATTTTAAGCAATGACAACATACAACCCAGAAAAATACATACAAGACAGTGTGACATTGTCACACATGGGAATATTTGGAATAAGAAAAGAATGTGGAAAGAGTGGAGAAAATATCAAAATTAGGAAAAGCAAAACCAAGCTATGAAGCAACCAGAGGAGAGGGGTGTATCAAAGAAAACAGCCTGGCAGGAAAATACAAAAGGACGCAAGGAGATAAGAGGGACATTCATTGATTTTTTGAACAACAATCAAAACATGTCTTTGCTCCTTTTAACTATTTTTAAGTAACGTTTTAAAACAGCAATATCGAGCATTAATTGTGGGGAGACAAAAATAAAGTCACAAAGGAAAATGCAGAACACCTGATATTTATTTAATCACACATCTTCTCAGTTAAACTCCTATGTCCAAGGGTAACAAATTGTTTAACACTTTTTTTTGTTTTCTGTAAAGTCACCCTTCGGTTATGTTGGAAGTGCTCTTTTCCAAAGCCCTTCCAGTATATACTGTAGCCATTTTAAGAGGTGAATTATAATATTATTGGATTTAACTTGAAATCTGACCTTTAATGTGGATTAGTGGGTTTTAGTAAGTTGCCAAAGGAGGGAGATGAATGTGAATATGATAAGAGTGGAAATAAAATGGCCTGTGCCAATTTTAAGCTCTGCTTTGTTTTGGTGGATATGGAACAAAGCAACAGAGTTTAACACAACAAAGACCTCTTTCAAATCAACCTGGACTGGATGAAGAGGGTGTAAATGATGGTAGCTGCTGATGAAACAGGAACACAATCAACAGGAGAAGATGTTTAACGGAACATTCAGTAGGAGGGACAATAACTCATGCTGTGCTCCCCTACTGCATGCAGTCTGTTTGGGTCTGTGAACATATGGAGTGATACATTATCAAACACCTAGGGGTAGTCAGTAAGTCATCTTCAAGCCTAAAATACTATCATTATAAATAAATTAAATGAGGTACTTCAACATTACAAACAGTTTTACAAAATCAAAGCATACCACAATCATTGTCAGTCTATACCAATAACATGCAAGTGTGGGAGTTATGAAGGAACAGCACAAGACGGCAAAAGCATTCATTAGTTTTTTTTTATTTCAACAGAATTTTCTGAACAGACCTGCATTCTCTACAAACCAACCTTTGATATTTTTGATAATACTAATCAAATGACTGTGTGTGATGTGAAAGGATCTCTCATGTGACAAACTCTTACATAATCACCTAACTAAAGCGCTGCAGAGCTTTCAGCCACATTTAGCTCACTGTTTTGGTTTTAAAGTTGCATAATTGAGTCTTAGTTATATTAACACTTTCCAGCTGTATTACTGTGATAACCAACAGCAAGCTACTTTCAGAGCACTGACAGCAAGACAGACAAAGGTAATGACTAGCTGTAGGTAATGAATAGCTGTAAGAAAAGCTGAACATCAAGCAGGGCAAAGACGCAGATATTTTTCTCTGGAGTTGGTCGAGACCAAAACAGAGTTAAAAAAAAAAAAAAAAAAAAAGAGAATGAATACTGGAGTAAGACTCCAGTGAGCTGTTAATGCTGCTCTGTGAATGTGTAAGTAGGCAGTTGTACATCAAATCATCTGTAAAGTGATACAGATAATGGCAAGTCAGTTTGGCTTGGAGTTCTTCTACATAAACCGGTCGAGAAAATGATTAATGCAACTTTAAGATATTTAATCAAAACTGGGCCTCATGGATGTCAATGCTTTAAATAGAGGGGTAGACACAGTTAGGCATTAGGCAGTCAGAACTACCAATGCAAGAACGGGACAGGCTGCAGTGCACTGTCATGGGGTGGTGGGATGGTTTGTTTGGGGGGGGCCGTAACTGGTCAGTCTAGATGGAGCCAGTTTAGGCATCACCTCTGAAACGACCAAAATCTAAGCACTCACTACACCCGAGCTTTGACCTAGACTGTGGCTCAAACAGCAGGGTGATGGGTGACAGAAAATTTCAGCTGACTGACTTGTACTTATTGTCATTTTTCTCCTAAATGTCTCACCAAGTGACACACAGCAACACAGGTGGATGAGAGGTAGAAGTAATGGTTCATGTGAGAGTAAAAAAAAAGAGAGCGATGGAGTGAAATGAGAAAGAGAAGAAATCTGAATAATGTATGGTGTGATTCAGCGTTTCTCCCTCCAAAGGCTAAGACTTGTGAGAGAAAGCATGTGGATGAGTTAATAACAAATTAGTGTTTGATAAGTTTTTATTTTTGGTACAAGTGGTGTCGGCTTGGATTGTACAAGAAATTTGTCTTTTTGTCTAGCAGTGTGGATCAAATCATCATTAATGTGTGTGTGTTCATGCATGTTTGTTGACTTGTTGATGTGTTTGGACGGGGGGGGGCCTCATGGCTGTTTCCTGTGGGAGAATGGCAGGTCTGAGGTGAAAGGTCAGTGTTTTGGGGCTCACAGTGGGGATAAAGTGCGGTCAGATCCGGGGCAAATACTTCTCAATAAATTCCTTTACAGTCGCCATCTCCTGCAAAACAAAGAGGATGTTGGCATAGCAGACAAATTTAACTGACACCATTAATACTAAGTTGAACTGTGTTATATCCAAACTAAAGCATATTAACATAAGGCCACATTAAAAGGAAGAAAACAGCATAAATACATTCTGAAAATAAAGGTATTTGGTTGTCGCCTTTCCTAAAATCCCAAAATATCCTAAAAATAATCATAAATTCAAACACAGCATGTTATTTTTGGCACCTGAGGACAGGAGCAGTGGAGGAGATCTGGGTAGGTTTTGAAGGTGACCAGCTGAGGGTTGACTAAGGTCTTGAGTTTCTCTGATGTCAAATGCCCGAACCGTGCAGGGATCAAGGGGTCTATCTCCCCGTGGCACTGCAGGATGGGGATGTTCTTGCAGGCAATTGACCCCTGGAGGGTTCAAAGAACATAATCATAAAATGGGTTTTTACTGTGTAAGCCTTCCATCTTGTCCACTACAATTTAAGGATATTTTTAATCATGTAAGCTGTATTGCTACATCCATACTACTAAGAGCAAGCTCCTGAGTCTTTCCTAGATTTCTGCATAATTATCTCGCTATCTTACAATTTGCTTTTCTGCTGTATTGCAGACTTACTTGATTAGGAATAGCAAAGTTCTGACTGCATCTACTCATCTGAAAAGTTTAGACTGATTGAAAAGTTTGGATTGAAGTGGCAAAGGAACTGTATTATGATGTAAAGTAAAACTGAGTGTACCGATACGAAGTTCTTGTTAAGTGGCAGCCAGCAACTGAGGGCAACAACGCCCGCCACCTGATGTTGGCAGGTCAGGGCGGTGTACAAGGAGAGGGCCCCACCCTTTGGAAGGAAGGGGAGCGAACAGAGAGAGGAAAGAAAATAACATTTCATTCACGAGTTGATAGAGTGAGACGAATGACAGGCAACAAAGGTCTCCAGTCAGAGAGCAAGTGGGATCAATGCAATGTTTCCATCAGGACGCCATGATTAACATTTCATAATATCTTTTGTTGCAAATATAAGTCTGGCAGAACATGAAAAAGTGCTAAAATGTAAATTCCCACCTGAGAGAAACCACCAAGTATTATACGGTGTGGCGGGATCCCATTTTTGGCCTCATGCTCAATTATAGCTTTGACTGTAGAAAAGCAAGAACAAAAGAAGGAAACACAGGGTGTTATTCTGTGGATAAATTACACATAATGCACATCAGAGTGTCAAACAACCCCAGATGTTAATGAGTAGGGAAGGTTTTCTGTTAAGCAACAACCCCAGTCAGGCTCAGAGTCTTTGTTGGTGGGAACATGGCACAGTAAAGTATTTAGAATTTTTGGGGGATCAACAAATTGATTTTTATATCAGATAGTTGCAGTTGCAGCAAAAACATGGAGTTAAAACTATAAGACAATGTCACATTTTTTTTTAGAATCAGTCCAGATATAACAGTGGGTGGGTATGCAACCAGGTATTTATTCACACAGAAGAGAAAGAGCTCAGAAGTATTATTTCCCTGGGTGTTATTCAAGTCTAAGTTTACGCTCGACTCCCACACATATTTGAATTTTTGCTTTGACCACATTTTCATAAGTGAGCCCTTTACAACACTGTGTGCTCAAAGACTAAGTGAGCTTACTTCAGACCAGGATCTCAAATATTATCGTGTATCCTTTGACCAATGGAGTGTATGAACTCAAACAGATTAATCTGTTAAATATTCAGAGCTGAGTCAACTCTGTTTTGAAAAGCTATTCTTAAAGTGAACATAATTTCTCATGTCCCGTGTTTTCACTCAAGTGATTTTCAAAAAGCAAGACAGACCTAACGTGACCAGTTGAAATCCAGGATGGGAAGATATTTACATTTTCACTTGAAGGCGATGGCGGGCATTCTAAAGTATTTTTCTAATGTCTTAAAATGAAGCCCTAATCAAACATTTGGGATCTGTTTCTGTTCCGTCACGTGACATTGACATCTACATTATTATTTTCAGCAAACAGCTTTGCTGCGAAGAAGACACACTGGCATTGGTAAATCAGGGTGAGATACTGTAAATGCTGTATATTCTGCTGTTTTCATGACCTACATTCTATGGCTGTAACGTGTCACTGTAACCTGGCTAAACGGGATACCTAATGAATCAATCAATGTGATCACGTCCAATCCCTCCAAGTCTAGACCATGACAGTGGCTAGGTTTATATATTTCACCACTGCACAGATCAGGACTTACAATGAAGACAAGGACAAAAAGAAGTACTCCCACATCAATTTAAAGCATATTATTCAAACAAAAAAATACAAAAATATGAGGCCATTGTCAACACTGCCCAGATAAAACCATGTTGGCTTCCTAATGAAAACTCCACTGCTGAAAAAACTGGGTGGGAAAAAAAAACAAACAAAAAAAAAAAAACTNAAAAAAAAAAAAACTCACTGCTCTCTGATGCCTGCTTGATTCCTTCTTCATCCTCTTGGGAGTCGAGGCTCAAACCATGGAGGTCAAACCTGCACATGAGCAAAGACGCGCATTTAACATGAGCAACAGATATAATCGGAGTATTGTCATTGACATTATGGGAGCCTGTTGCGGTTTCCAGGGAAACAACAGCATTCATTGT
Source organism: Lucifuga dentata (assembly GCA_014773175.1). Lineage (NCBI taxonomy): Eukaryota > Metazoa > Chordata > Actinopteri > Ophidiiformes > Bythitidae > Lucifuga > Lucifuga dentata. The sequence continues at coordinate 70,436 of VXCM01001167.1, read as the reverse complement.
TGAGCTGCTAGTGTGTCTCCCTTTCATCACACCAACTCACCAAGCGGGCATTCTCATCCCCATGTTGAGACTGACAGAGATGGGTGGCCTGCAGGAAAGAAAGGAGTGAGAGATAAAGGCTCAGAAAGAGGAAAAGAGAGAGAACATGATAGCCACTGTGGCAAGTTACAAGCAGCCAGGAGCTAAATGTTGGTGAACTTTTCTAAACAGCAGTGTGGCTGGTAAAATACTACGACTGCTCACTGATTCATCCGTAATCCACAAACGTTGTTTCAAAAAGAAGGAAGAGAGAGAATTCTGCTAACACATGACTGTCTCGGAGGCAGTGGAGTGGAAGAACAGCGAGGGAATCATGTAATGTGACAGATTGTAGAGAAGACTTACGCGTGGGGGCAGATGTATTTGACATGAGGCAGCCGGATCTCCGTCATAGCTTGTGCCCACCCATGCCTGTTAAAAAACATGCAGCAGCTTTATCAAACCCAAACGTATTACAACTTGGTTTTTACCAGAGGAGACATAATAATTTACAGCTCCATTATAGCAGTGCAACAATACTGTTTTTTGTTTTGTTTTTTCTTTTCCCAGAATTTATCTGAGATTGAAACAAGTGATTTAGTGAATTAGCCAATGCTGAATACCATTGTAATTAATGCAGAGCCTCCAAGCCTGTGGAGCACAAGAGGTTACGTCCGTGAAAGTCTCCATTTTTATAATCACTGATACTTTCCCTCAAAGGGAAATTAGAGAAGCAGGTTTGAAAAATGGAAAATCTCAGCCTGGCAAGATAAATCTGAGCAGGAAAGTGAATGAGATGCACTTTGTCCTCCCTTATTACCACAGTTAATGTGCATTCAATCAAGGCATTTAACACCAAACTGCAGAAACTGGAAAAAAAAAAAAAAAAAAAAAAAAAAAGCAAATATTCACACAGTTGACTCTGTAACCAGCAAATGATTTTCTTTCTGTCAGATGATTTAAACAATCTTTATCAAAAGCATCAGCTGTGTTTAGGGTTGCAACCAGTGATTATTTTCATTATTGATCAATCTATTTTATATATATATATATATATACACATACACACACATATGTATTTGAGACTATAAAATATTTTTAAAAATATATTGACAAATGGCCATCAGATGTTTGCAGAGTACAAGGCAATGTAATCAAAGTGCTTATTTTGTCCAAAATTTTAATTTTGTTGGTTAATTTTCTGTCAATCAAGCAAACAATTAATTGACTAATTCTTTCAGCGTTAGTTGTGAGGTCTGAAATAGTACTAAGGATCCCAGACATTATAGATAATATTGGTGCACAATTCCTCTGATACCTTTTACACACATATTGCAACGATGTTATGTGATTTGGAAACAGGGAAAGATTAAAGGCTGGACGTAGACAGATGACTTAAACGCCCCAAAATACTTCAACAGATGTAAGAAGAAAAGATGAAAGAACAGGCCCATGAACATGTTCTAGAACACTGTGCATCGTATTGTGTATTGTCCTTAAAGGAGCATACCAGTGATTCTATTACAACCAGGGGCAGTTATCAGAAGTAGAAAAGACATAAGTTTTCTTTAGGGGTCTGCACACCAAACACCGAAGGCCTTACAAGACGTCTTTTGCCACAAAAGTTTTATTTCTTATAAAGTACTGTATACTGGGGTCTTTAGAGGTTTAAAATAGGAAATATCACTCACCCCGAGTCTCCCAACCCATGAAGAAAGATCACCTGCAGCACATAAGAACAGCAGTTAAAACTTTTCTCCTGAATTTACAACTCAATGTATCATTCTAACCTCAATGTAACAGGAAATTTGTTAACATTTCTTAATGCTTGGCCCCAAACCAGGAGGTTTACATGGCTTTGATGGTGACTGACACATTGGACACATTTATCATTGTTGAGGACCAGGAACTTGTAACCTTCCACTGATGGAGCAGTACGGCAATGTTCATCTCCATGTTGCACTTTACAGATTATAAGAAAAGCGAATGTGATGACATGACTAATACAGATCTACAAACCTCCTTTTGGAAATAAGAAGACAACATTGTGTCAAAAAGGTCTTTGAACCTTCAGTCAATTTATCACATTGTAAAAAAAAAAAAAAAAAAAAAATTGCCAGCCTCCCACTGCTGCCAAGATAAGCTCTCGCTGCCAGTTTGCACACATGCTGCTCCCCACAGAGAAACCATAAAATGGAATGGCAACCATTTAGAGAGCTGCTATCACTCTCTGGTGGCATAAAAACAGACATTTAGCTATCACTGTAGAGGTGAAAACTCTTTTATTCAATATTGGGTTTGAGAAAAGGTGCAATTCAGCACTGGAACCAGTTAACAAGTAGCTTTGATCCCAGCACTGTTTAACAAGAGCAAGATAAAAACTGTTTAAGTGTCACTTGAAGCTACTGCCACAGGTGCAGCTATAGGGTTTTTTTCATGCTATTTGCTCTATCAATGCAGTGTATGAACATCAAAATCAGTGTGGTGATGACAGAAGGGATTATTTCTCAGCCACAACATGGCATATGTTTTGCTAAATTGTATTAAAAACTCAAAACGATGATTAGTTCATTTAACTACATGGCAATGAGAAATTTAACATGACAGGTCTAATAATATATATAAACTAACATTACAAATCAAAGAAGGAAAAAAAATCAAAACATCAAAAATAATATTTATAGAAGATTTTGTGGTCTAACTCACCGCTGCAGTCTCCTTCTCTGTCCCAGACACCGTAACGGCCTTTTCGAGCAGCGGTACAGACATGTTGTTGCCACACATACACTGTAAGAGGTGGTAGGGAGAAAAAAANTCGAGCAGCGGTACAGACATGTTGTTGCCACACATACACTGTAAGAGGTGGTAGGGAGAAAAAAAAAAACAAAACATAAATCCAAGGTCAGCTGACTGAAATGTTAGAGCGCATTTGTAACTTTTATTAATTTCTTTACTGAGTTTTTTTTACATTTTTATATACACTGATGGCGGCTGGTGTGGAGGATAAAATCATAATATAATCATGTTTTCTGTAAAAAAAAAAAAAAAAAAAAAAAAAGGGGGGAGGGGGGCTTTATGGCCTAATATGTGTTTAGCCAGCAGATAAGGTTTTTAGTTATACTGATGTATGAAGAAATACTGACTTGAAGATTGTGCATCAGGCAGAAAGGAAAAAAGACTTTCACTGGAAAGCACCAATACTGACAACAAATTGTTTTGCTGATGCTGCATGAAAGAGGAGGAACATATAAGGGTATATATACTGTAATATGTATCTGTATTGTTGCATGAAGAAAGATGTTAGGTAACCAGAGACATTTGTGTACAAATATGGGCACAAGTGATAATCAAGCAAATGATAACAAATAAGGACTCAATCAAACTGAGTCGTCTGAGAGACAAAAGTGGCAGAAAGCCAAAGCACAATGTCCAAAGGGGGAAGATCTATAAGGGGCTGGTTTGGACTAATGATATAAAGTGCCACTGTGACAAGATAATGTTAGTTTTGCTCTCGAGATCAAACTTGGCTGAAGTGGGTGATTTTAGTACTCAATAAACCTATTCTATATCAGATAAAGTGTTGTAGAGTTTATTAAAATCATAAGCTTGGTGTGGCGAAGGCTTCTTCAACTCACCTGGCCCATACTGAAGATTTTTTCCACAACACTGAGATATAAAACTGTCAAACTGTAGTTTTTCGCTTAAAAAAAGTACAGATTTTTTTTTTTTTTTTTTTTNTTTTTTTTTTTTTTTTTTTAAAGAGTAGATATTATGTCTGCACATATCCTAAAGTTTTTCTGATTCCAGTTGCAAAAAGATTCTGTTGTGGCGGTCTCCTGTCAGTTTGGGACAGTTAGTCCAGCTGTTGGGACAACAAGTCTGTTTTGTCAGTTAGTTTTGTGTGGATATAAACAGGCTCAGAAGTGTGCAGCCAAAAGAGAAGCTTTCAGATCTTGTTAATCTCAGCGACCACACTGTGTCATTCAAATAAAAGTGCAGAGCTGGTAAATATAAATCAGAATCCCTTAATGTTTGTAAAAATTCACAATTAAACAAAACACAAGTTTGTTTAATTAAAATGTTTGCACTTCAAATTGTATTTTAGAGTCTAATTTTTAATCCAGATTCAGGTTCTGGCACAACTTCAACTACTAGCAGCAGCTTTAGCTTCTGTGCTGTTCACATCTGGAGCAAATTACCTGAAGGTCTCAGACAAGAGACAATGCTGAAATCTAAACTGAAGACACGTCTGTTTGCCAAGGCTTTTACTTAAATCTTAAAGCTGCACTTTATATTTATGCCTTGTTGCCTTTTAAGCGCTCCTTACTTTTATCTAATTTTATGTATTTTAAAAGTTCTATTACTTTTAACTGCCTCTTTTAGTCTTTCTATTTTTATTGGTCTTATGTGTGAAGCACTTTGAATTTCCTTGTGAAATGTGTTATATAAATAAATTTGCCTTACCTACCAAGATGCATGCAAGGGGAACAATCCACAGGGAGAAGACTCCAGCAACACTTATCATCTTGAAAGACCATACCAGCCATTTTGCATGTTTGAGCATAATATATTCAATTTTCATACACGTAACGTTACTGACAATCATTTCCNATTTTGCATGTTTGAGCATAATATATTCAATTTTCATACACGTAACGTTACTGACAATCATTTCCCATACTACTGAATTAAAAAATTTTTCCTACCTTCCAGCCCACCATTGGTTTCAGTTCATTCGCTATTAAAATCAGCTTGTTCATACTTGAAACATTCTTGGGATAGGTAATCCATCAACATAAACAAGACGTGTATTCAGGATTTTTTTTTTTTTTTTNTTTTTTTTTTTTTTTTTGAAGTTACGTAATTTTAGTATTTTAACACAATAAAAAGCGTGGATGTCTCCGTCAGAGAATATAGTCCCAAAAGAAGACCTGCGTTTATTGAAAAATTTAAACGACTGTGACTTCATAAGGCTGCGTAACTATTTCAAAACTTCAATAATACATGTCAAAAGGCTGACAGAATCATGTTATTTGGCTAAAAAAAATCCAGTATTGTAAAGCTCAAATACAAAAATATATTGCAGATACACATCAATCTGCTGCTGAACCTACAGCAATAACAGAGTGTGCATGTGTGAGTGTAACAGAGAAGTGGGTTGTCTTTGCAGCTAGCATGTGCTGAAACTCATTAACTAAATAAAACACACTCCCTCCGTTGTGTTCCAGTTATTAACCAATAAAAGGCCTGCTTATCATCCGCCGGCTACAGATGATGATGACGGCGTAACTGTAGGTCGGCCTCTGATAACACAAAGAGATCAGGCTGTTATTTTACCATAAACACTAACTGTAAAAGCCTTTAATGTCGTTTTATGTCTACTGATGTCAGATTGGACAATACCAGGGCATGCAGGTCAGACTGCGCAAAGTCTGATTGGTAAATAGGTGACAAGGAAAGAGGAAACCACCTGAAACACAAAAGTTAATGTGTAAACCTTAAACTGGATTTTATCCTAGGGGCATTAAAATTCCACCACTGTTATGATGATGTAGGATATTAGCACAAGCTGCCAGCTAAATGCTCCTATGATTTATGTTTTTGTTCTTTGGCAGGTGACTAATTATTAATGAGGGTTAAACTCCATTTGTTCTGGAAATACGTGGAAGCGACAAGTGACTTATGAGATATGAATGAGTGGATTAAAGTTCTTTATTGCTTGTTCCACATCCTGGCGTTTGATAAGTACATTATTGCTGAGATTAATTTTCAATTAATCAATCAACCAAAATAATAACAATGCTATAATCAATTATGTCGCCAAGAAGTAAGTCAAAAGACAAATATTTCTGGTCACAGCTTCTCAAGCATAAGCATTTGCTGCTTTTCCCATTTCATTTCATCATTGATTTCATACACAAAGAGGCAATTAATCCCTATTGAGGCAATTGGGGGATGTGGAAAACTCCCCTACACTTTCTTCCACTTGTTATTGTGCAAGAGATTCACAATGAGCCATAAACTGGAGCACCAGCAGAAAGCACTGTGTGGGTTTTCAATGCATGCTCCAAGAAATAATGGTTCCCTCACTACGCTTCTGGAGGAGGCTAGAGGTTTAAAAATAGTGCCGTGCCGTGTAGAAGCATCTAATCTAATTCAGGTGGAGTGCAAAAAAAAAAAAACAGAAAAGGGAGCTTGTTTCAGCACCAATTCAGTTTCATTATAGCTCAAAACACAGTCAAACTACATGCATGCATGTTGTTTTGCAGTCATGCTTAAACTACAAAATGTATGCAGCAAAAGTCTGCTTTTTTAATGCTCCCTAGTTTTGATCCACTGTCATTTTTAAGTGATGCTTAAATTTATTAATCTGTCACAAAACAAGCCACTGATCATGTATTATTGAACTCATCATTTCAACACTAGTTTTCAGTTTATCAATATTGTAATATGAGACTTGCTGGATATAACCTATACATTTCATGTTTTGTTTTTCTCAATTCTCACTCAGCTCTATGAACACAAAGAAAGAATGGAAAACAATACAAAGGGACACTGTTCCTCTGATGCAGCCTTGATGGCAACTTAAAGCACATCACGAGCCTCCATCCAGCTCTCATTAAATAGTAAAAAAAAAAAAAAAANAAAAAAAAAAAAAAAAGAAGAGGCATGAAACATTCAGCTTGGACGTCAAATCTGTGAATGCACACTCACCACATATACCCTTGACAAAGCTCAAGTTGGTTTCCAAAAACTCAACATCCAATTTAATGGAAAATATTCTAAAAAATTATTCCAATAAAATCATCAATTAGGTATAAGACATTATATTATGAGTCTCAAGACCCTTTCATCCTGTGAAAACTTTTATGCTCTTTTTGAAAACATAAAATTTCTTTTCTCTCTGTCCAGACCACATAATTGAATACCACACCTATCCAATCCAATAACACATGTAGATTTACATCTAGAGCCCACAGAGTGTTTCAAACCTTTTTTCAGCTTTGAGAAACCTTTGCTGTCTATGTGAAACACAGGAAACAAAAAGGCTCCACTTACATTATAAACTGATGTACTTAAGAACCTTCTTAAACCTGAATTTAATTTTTGATGAGAGCCATTAGCTTTGTCAGTCCTTTACTTTATTTGGAAAACACAGTGAAACTTGTTTTTCACCTTTCCAAACCAAACAAGACCAGACAAATTTCAGTCTACAACACAAACAGCTGTGGTTAGACTAGTTGAACTCAGACTAGATTTTCCACTGAGAAAAGCAAAAACTTGTTTCAGATCTGTGAAATCTTTATTCCATTTGTGAAATCAGTAAAAGGTCGTCCTGAAGCTGGAGTGTTAGCTCCTTGACAGCTGTAATGACACAGATGTGTGCTGGATGGTTGACAAACAAGGGGATAATATGCGGCACTGAATGACAAGCAGGCAGCCCCCCACCCCCACCCCCACCTACC
>VXCM01001167.1:52069-62928 GCA_014773175.1 Lucifuga dentata | reverse complement strand
CCCCCCCACACACACACACACACACACCATCAACCACCAGCTAACCTGCTATCCTGCTGCCTTTACTGCTAACTGAGATGAATAGTCAGGCTAGCTAGCAAGTGTACAGATAATGCAGTCAAAAGAGCAAACCATGAATAGCATCGAGTTAAAAAAAAATAAATTGTAGCGAACAAGAAGGGATTAAAATCGGTAAGTAGAGCGGAGGAAGCGGGTGGAGAGGGTCGACGAAAAAGACAATGAATGGTGGAAGAGGCAGCAGCTTAGCTATGCACCATCATCATCATCACTTGTGATGGCATTCAGCGGAGAAACCTTCGTGCTGAGTGAATCCCAACCACACTACAGCCGCATACTCTTATTAAATCCCGGTTTAGCAGCGCACACACACATCAAATCAGCAGGGATAGTGATAGTAGTAGTAGTGCTAGCTAACGTCGAACACAAATAAACTGTATTGTCTTCTGCCACCCCGCTACCGGTTTTTCTCTCTGTCTGCCTCAGCAAATGTTACGATTCAAATTCGGATTCGAAACTCGAGTCATTGTTTGAGTGACCCGTTTAGCACACACAGATTCCACACAGGTTCAGTTTGGACCGAGATAAAGTGGTAAATATCACCTTTGTGGCCCGCTAGCTAATACAGATTCACACTCACCGCTTGCAGTCCCAGTTCACAACGGAACTTCCGCTATACCCGCCGCACACAGGCAGGGGGCGGAGTCAAGCTGCGGTGACATCATCAGAGCCACGCCCGGTTATCGCTCGTGCTGTCTGTGCGTGCGTGTGCGTGCGTGCGTGCGTGCGTGTGTGTGTGTTCCTGATCTTACCACGATGGAAATATACTCCATTTGGATTGTTTTGCATTTAGCAGTAAATGTATTTAAGTATCAAAAGTACTCATTATAAAAAAAGACCACTAAATAGGAATAAATGTTATGCATGAACTTGTAAGCAGTATTTCAATGAACCCGTTGAATAATTTAATCTAAAACAGTGGTTCTCAAACTGTGGAATGTGTATCACTGGTGATACCTGAAGCACCCTCTGGTGGTACGCCACATGACTCCAGAAATTTTTGCAGAGAATCAAAATCCCATCATTATTGAAATTGTATTGATTATTCACAAATAAACTGGATTTCATTAATACATATATTTTGCTTTTAATTATAATTCTTTTTTTAAATTAAGAATTAGATTTTTTTGGTGAAAATGTGCCAACCTCAGCCCCCCGTGCACATTTCAAATTTTCATTCTATGTGGGTGTCATCACACTTATACTGTAAAATACTGTACTCAAATTCACTCCAGCATACATGCACACACAAGGTTTTTCTGTAATTTTTCTAAGATTAATTGATGAATGGATAATATAATTGAAACTAAAATTAAAAACCACCAACATATTCCTTACTGAGCTCAAACCTCGTGGTAATCACATCGACAGTCTGCATGGTGACACAATGCATCAGTAATGCAATGAAATCATGAATGAAATCATCTTTAACAGAAGAAAACAGGAAAGATGCAGAGATGTGAGATGCTTTTTCGTGACTCCATCAGAGTTTGGTTTAACAGCTGTCAAGTGGCAACAATTTAAACTGATAAAACAGAGGAAGTACTGTCAAGCTCGTTCATGTCTGCTAAGAAAGAAGGAGGAGGAAATGGCCTTCCACTGCAGAAAGATTTGGATTGAATGCAAACTTGGCACTCATTGCTTCACTAACCTCCATTTATAAAGCTTCTCTCTCCCTCAGGTGACAGCAAATCTATGAGCTTGACTTTGTTAACTGCTTCTAGCTGCTGGGAATTCATCTCACCACAAAAATAAAATAAGTTAAACAAATAAGAACACTTTAGACTACAGAGCCAATCCCACTTTGTGTTCAGACGGGACATCAGTCACATGACACACCACAAGGTGGCAGACAATCTGCCACCTTGAATGTGTTAGCCCTTCAAAAAGAGAATGATGCCATTACATTCACACTGTATTTATATTTAACTGATTCATTTATATTCAGAGTGCCTTACAGTCTGTACTTGACATTCACACCTCACCAAGCATCTTAAAATCTTGTGATTCTGTTGTTATGCTCCTAAACTGTGTATATCTGTGCTGCAGGACAACACAGGGCACCTAATAAGGATGCCCCCTGGTCGCCTCCCTAGGGAGGTCTTCCAGACATGTCCAACTGGGAAGAACCTCCGGGGAAGACCCAGGACACGCTGGAGGGATTACATCTCCCGGCTGGCCTGGGACTGCCTCGGAGTCCCCCAGGAGGAGTTAGAGGGCCTGGCCAGGGACAGGGAAGTGTGGGCTGGTCTGCTTAGTCTGCTGCCACCGCAACCCGGACCCGGATAAGCGGAGGATAATGGATAGATGGATGGATGGAGGACAACACAGGACATTTAGACTTGTCAAATACAGGTGTAACTATGAATATTAAGATTTACATTCCATTTCATTGCCACTGAATAAGCCCTGGTATTATGCATGCTGCTCACAAACACAACTACAGTAAATGGAACAGAGCCATTATTAATATTATGAGTTACACTTGTGCTTTTTCTGTTAAGACAAATCAAAATGTCGACCGTAGAAAAAGATCTGTTCAAGTTCCCTAAAATACTTTATACTTAAAAGTCACGGTGTAAAAACTGACAAGAGACTTTATCCCAGTGTCAAATGATTAATGCATTTATTAAGATTAAGCCCAACATCCTTTAAGCCTTCACCCTTTAAGTCTTCACACTTTAATATCAAACAAACAGAGCAACAACTTGGCACTTCCAGACTGATCTCAAGCTCTTTGGTACTGAGATGTCAGTGCTCAGCCCCAGTCAAACTCAACCAACTGCTGGGACTCTACCCAAGAGTACGCAGCATTACATCTTTAACTTTTCGACCTGTGTCAGCAGATCCCGCAGAACCTTTCTTCCTCCCGTTTTTTCCAGAGTGTTCAGGAAATGAAGTTAGTTTGTGGGATGATGCTCTCCACTTTGTGATCGGCGGGGTTTGCTGCTGCCTCGTAGTTGCAGATGGTCACCTCATGTCTGTGAGCCTACGAGGGGCAGAAAGAATGCGATGTTAACGGCCAGCAGGGAGAAATAATGGTGGAAATCACATTTAAGTGTAAACGTATTAAATAGAAAAAAGAATAAGTACAGAATAAAACATCTTTGTCACTACTTTTAAGGACCATACCAGCGAAGTTGCATGTAGCCCAATATATACAACCCCCATACATGTGACTTTACTGACAAGTGAATTCCAAAACATAAACCGTATTTTAGTTTTCCTGTTATTTTGCCAAATCTCCTAATCTTCAAAATCAACTGTTCAGATGCTACACCCACCTTAAAATGCAATGTTTCACTTGCTAATACTTTTGCACGACTGTAGAAGTCACGGTCGTTTTAATTTCTCTGTGAAAGCTATCTTCTCCTCGGACTATATTTCCTGGCGGAGACATACCTTTGACTTCCGTGTATCTCTGTGTTGGACCAGTTAAGTAAAGTTACTTCAACAAAAAAACTTAAGATACATAGTGTTTGCTGTGATGGATTACTTATCTCAAGCATGTTTCAAGTCTCTACAAGTTGATTTTAGTAGCATAGTGGAATGAACTGAAAGTAATGACAGTCTGGAAGGTAGGAAAAAAAATCTAAAATTTACCACTCCACTAGTATATTTTGGGAAATGGCTGTCAATAATGCAACATGTCTGCAGGTTGTATATGTTGGGCTCAAACATGCACTATCCTTAAATTTAACAGACTAAATGATCAAATGATAATAATAATTTTCCAGCTCTCCTCATGATGAAGGATTATTCCTGTGGGAGTGGATGAATATCTGAAATAATGGAAAATTTCAGATTATCTGAATAAGGGGAAACAAAAGGATTCAGCACTGGTAGGACAGATTCCACTCACCTCTGAGAATTCTCCCCTCAGGCCAATGTAGTAGACCCGGGTGCTCTCCTCTCCAAAGTTCTTTGACACATGGATGGACAGATGATGAACATTGGAAAAACGAGCAATCCTGGAAATCACAAAACAAAACCAGTGACATTCCAGCAGACAGCAGCTTATAATGTAAACATATTCAGGAGACATGCTAATTCTCAATGTCTGCCTGGGATGGAGCAGAAACACTTTAGCATATAAAAATCTGATGATACAAACATGTTCATGCTAATGATAAATTGTGTGTAAATGTTATTGGAATGGTTAAAAAGAGATAAGAACAAACAGGAAGAGAAATTGGGTATATTCATGACAGGAAATTGGCTATATTCATCATTTGAAAGAAAGATCACAAAGTTTGGATTTTTTTTTTTTGACATCATGTCACTGTGTCCAGACATGCTCTGAAAATGAACATTATGCAGCTTGGTCGTTATCTATCCCTTGTGTGGCTGACTGTCATTCAGTTTTCCTGCAACATCAATCATAAATCCAACAACCTCCAAATTGGGCTGGGAAGATTCAAAAATAAAAGTAGAAAATTAAAATAACACTTAGGTTCAGGCCGATCTGTGACTTAAAGCTGCAATGTGCAACTTCTCAGACAACTGCAGTGTGTAAACTGACAATAAAGTAAAACAACATATTATTAATAATCAGTCTGTTTATGATCTTTTGTGATCTTGTGTATTTGTACCTACAAACTCTTACATTTTTAAGATATAACTGGCAAATGTTTAGCATTTTTGTCTTAAACAACTGAATTAATTGGTTAGTTTTCTGTCAATCAAATACTTTGCCTGTGGGTGTGGTCAGCGGTGAGGTGGTTGTGGCTGTGAATGTCAAACTACCAGCCACAATGCAGCAAATATCAAAAATGCTTTTTTAAACAGCAGATATTCAGAGTTCTGTATCTACATATTTTATGACCTCAAGTGGCTTAACGTGCTGTTATCTACATACAACACATTTACTTGCACAGCAGAAAAGAGGTTGATGGGATAAAGCAGCATCAGACACGGAAGGGGAAAACACTGTCAGCTGTGGAAACAGACTTAATTAGATTTAAAGGACTATACCAGCAATTTTGCATGTTTGAGCCTAATATATTAAATTTTCACACACGTAACATTACTGACAATCATTTCTCAAAGCATACTACTGGAACAGTGAATTAAAACTTTTTTCCCTACCTTCGAGACCACCACTGGTTTCAGTTTATTCTGTACACTAGTTGATTTTAATAGCTTTTAATAACGTTCTTGGGATAGGTAATCCATCATCACGAACAAGAGGTGTATTCAGGTTTTTTTCAAAGTTACATAACTTTAGCTCTTAAGTGCAATAAAAAGCACGGAGTGAATATATGTCTCTACCAGGGACTATAGTCCCAAAAGAAGACCTGCGTTTATTGAAAACTTTAAACAACCATGACTTCATAAGGCTACCTAACTATTAGCAAGTGAAACATCGATTTTTATGGTGGGTATATCGCTTGAATATTTGATTTTGAAAGAATAAGAGATTTTGCAAAATATCAGGAAAGCTGAAGTACAGTTTTATCCTTTGGGAAATGGTTGTCAATAACATAACATGTATGAAAATTGAATATATTAGGCTCAAACGTGCAAAATGGCCGGTATGGTCCTTNATAACATAACATGTATGAAAATTGAATATATTAGGCTCAAACGTGCAAAATGGCCGGTATGGTCCTTTAATTTTTAGACTGTGTTTTTTTTAGCTTTAATGACTTTGGATTTAAAGATGAACAGCTGCACAAAGTAATATTTCATCCTGTCACACTGCTGTCACAGTGATATTTTCTGTGTCCTGGCTCTTTGACATGCACAAATGCGCATGAAAAGCCCTGTTAAAAAAGTCAGTTCTCCAGCAGAAATCTAGTTGTGTTAACCAGATAAAGGTAACTGGTTATCTGATTTGTTAAGTGCATGTAAACAAGTCATCTCACTTAGACATGTAAGTGGTACAGTGTTGGGAGCCTAGCAGGTGGATCAGGATGTGGGTGGGACTGATGCTCCCAGTTTCAAGGCAAAAAAAAAAAAAGCTAGAAATTGTAGCTTTAAAACAAACTGGTGTAATTGAATCACATTGCAATGATAAAGTGCTGCTTCTTGTGTTCTCACTTGGTTGGGTACTCCAGCTCGGCAAGGGGGTCTCTGTTGAGTCGAAAAGCTTGATCGGGTTCTCTCCTGGTGTCATCAAAGGACATCTGGGGAATGTTCTTAAATCTGCGATGAAATAACACATTTGCTGATGTCAGAGAAAGGAAGTGTCATGAAATGTATTTCTCCATATCTTTTATATCAATTTTTGAGGTGTGACTGGTCCCATTATTTTTGACGCATACATCAAAACATACCACTGGATTAAGACAGCCGTGGTATGACTGACGAAGCAATCTGGCATCATAAATTAAAAAAAAAAAAAAAAAAAAATTGAGCCCATAGAAATGAAATTGTATTGACAGCTGCTCAAACACACTCATTGAGGGAACCCAAACAACAAAAAGACAGACACATGCAAACATGCACAAAGATACACAAACAGACACATGCACGCCCACACACACAAAACCTTAGCAACCACCTACCAACAAAAAAGTAACCTCCCAGAGTTCCATAACAACACCCTAGAATTTTCTGATTTTTTTGTTTTTTACTTTTAAATATCAATATTGGTCTCAGAAATCTAGGATGGGTCACGCACAACTCTTTACTATTATAAAAATAAAGAATTTATATAATTAAGATTTACACATACAGTTGGGTAAACCAGGTTTGGATAGTTTTATGCTATGTTACCTCCTCATTTCTTATTAAAGAAGCAGCAACACAGACACTCACAGGCGTAGCTCAGCTGGGTGGGAGCCATCATCTTCCCCAGAGATAATGATGCCTTTTAGCTTCACACTGCCTGTAAAACTGAAAGGGAAAAACACACAGTTCTTTTGTTACAATCAGCCAAGACGCTTCAATAAAACAGGATCAAGTCACGGAGCAGGGATGCAATCGGGAATAACACAAAAAAGGATGCTTTCGCTGTGAAAGACAAGAAAGCAAAAACTGTCAGCAGAGAGAAATGTGAGCTGACTAAAATAAAATTAGAGTCAGATTCACTTTATGCTGCAAAGTAAAAGTAGAAGATTTTGTCAACTGGTACAGAGCATTATCAACAACTTACATACCAGCACATGAATACATATGTGGTAGAGAATATGTGCCATTTATTCTAGGAACAGCAGATTAGACTGTGCTTTGAATTGTGTGACTCAATTACACATTTTATCATAATATGGATTCAAGCAGCAAATCACATAATTTGCAATTGTTCATAGAGGAAACAATTTTAACATCCAAACTGATAATGATGATGATGAGGAGGAGGAGGATGATGGTGGTTTGTAATGTCAGGACTTACGGAATGTTGAACAGCAGCTCTTCATCTACATCACTCTCGACGAACTGAGAGAAGAAAGACAACCGAGATTGAATCCTTTCTGAATAAGTACATTGTCTGGGAAGATAGGTAAGAGGTTATCAAACTGTGGGGCAGAACCCAAATGTGGCCACAAACTGGACTGGTTTTTGATTACTTCCCTCAGTATAAGTACCCAGGCTTGGACAATGTGGAAAAAACTGATAACGATACAGTCTTCCAAAACTGACATACAATCACCAAATGTTTATTCATGGAAGATCACAAGTCAAGTTGTGTTAGTGATGTTCATCACACTAGGCTAGATTTAAACAACAAAACGATGTCTGAAATTAAAAACTTCCAAACTATGATCAGAGTGATAGATAACACACAATATCACATTAATATCTGTATATTACTCAACTGTATAAACAGCTTATATTTTCTAAGATACATACAGTATCAAAGTGTTGAGCAAACCTTCCTACTGTACATTTTAATAAGAATCTGTTTAATAAATGATGTTGACATGAAATTACCCTAGAAGAGACTGGAATAATAAATATTCATCTTGTTATTACTTTGCTGAATGCTACTAATGTTATATAAATTGCAATAGTTTTCAAACAGCGCTGTTCAATAGTTTAAGGTTTTCTGAATTTGATTGACAACATTTATTTAAAATAAAGAAGTGAGATAATGGCTTTTAAATTATAGGTTTGCGATTTTTGCTATTTTTCAAACCAGACCACATTAAAGTGTTAATTATGAATTTTAAAAGCCACTACAAACTTGCTGCTTTAGAAAATAGAGAACTCACAGTGTATTCAGTACAACTCGCGTGTATTCAGTACAATTACCACATTAACAACTAAAAGAGGGTTTTAAAAATGACTTTTTATCATTTTTTTAAAGCAGGATGTTGTGCAAAGTAAGGTCACTTAAACCTCAAAGAAAGTATAGTTTGTGATTATTTTTCAGTGGCCCGATCTACAAGCTTCCTATTTTGAAAATGGGACTTTTCTTTCCTGAGTTTTGATTGCCTGGACTGTTTTTAAGCTCAAAGAGAAGCTGCAGCAAAGTGGTAAATCCAAATAATGATAAATCAACGTTTTATTAAGGTCAGGGGTCTGGCTTTAAGATTTTCTCTGGATACAGTTTGGTATCATTCACCATGTGCAATATAATTATCAAGGCACCAGACTATCACAGTAAATGATAGTAATCAGCGGGGTTGATCCTGTCCTCAGGCTCCAGACAGACACAAACCACACAATCCTGCACTCTCAGCACACGCACACACACACACACACACACACACACACAGCTGGGGTTGCCAGTTATTTAGAAGCACCCACGGCAGCCCTGGCAGTACAAGCACCTGTCTCTGTGTGCGTACTCAGGTGCCATAAACCTGCTGACAGCTAACCGGGCTTTACCGTGTCCCGCTCGGTACGCTTATCCCAAGGTTTGAACACCAGCTTGCCGTCTCCGTCCCTGCTCTCGTTCAGGCACTGCATCTTCTGTAGATCAATCCGCAGGTACAGTCCATACTCCAGGCCCCTTTCCGCGGGTTCGTGTTCTTCCTCACACCCGCCGTGACTGTGACCACCATGCCCATGCCCGTGCCCGGCCATCGTGGAGCTGAGCGACGCTTTCCGTTACAGTGGGGAAACACGCAACAGAAATGAATCTAACAATCAACACTCGTCTGTGCAGGTTGTTTATGAAAAGTGAACTCAGCAACTTTGACTTGGCAGAGTGAAAATTCATTAAATTCATGTGTCACATTAGAAACTTTTACAAGTTACGTCCGATTTTACATTTTCACAATAAAAGGCTGTCCACATTGTTAGGGACCTGTGTTCAGCGTTTGCCACAAGTAGAAAGCAACCATACACGTTTGCTCAAGCAACCTGCTGAGATACAACTTTAAAAAGCTTTAAATTTTACCTTAGCATATTTGGGTAACTTTGTACTCCTTTTTCAGTCATTTAAAACCTTTACATTGAAGGTGAATTGTGCTGCGCTTAGGAAACCGGAAATATCTAATGCGAGGCATTAACGTAACATAACGCCATACCACAGCTAACGTGCTCTGTGATTGGCTGGCATTTATCACCGTCAAATGTCAGTGCTGTCGCAAAATGTTTACAATTATAAAAAAGTGTTTTGTATTTTAAAAAGTTACTCAGATATCTCCAGTTTTGAAAAGAAAAGTAAACATTTAATAACGATGTTACAAACAATGTAATGCCTCTTCAGTGAGGTTTAAAGGATTGATAGCTACATTCTGATTGTAGTTAATGCTTCGCCGTGTCGTGTCTTTGTAGGCATTTAGTTTGTTGTTAAGCCGAAAGTGAAGCGACAATCCTTTCTACTGATGAGTTTATCCTGTTTATATGTTTTGTTTTGTTTTTAACAGGTCTATTTGACTACCGTTCGGGCATCTGAGGACCTTGATGAAAGTTCAGGTGGTGATGTCTTCACAAACTGATGCTCCATTTTAGTCCACATCACACAAAAAGCTTTTAGCACATACAGTATGTCAGGGCAAAAGTAAATTTTATTTAAAAAAAAAAAAAAAAAAAAAAAGACCATATAACATCTATTAAAAGCTAATAAAATTACGACTTTAAGCTACTTCCTTTAGGAGCCCAATTATGGGGTGCCAGGTCCCAGTGTTACATCATCACTGTAGACTGAAGCTGCAGAGATTCCATTCACTCCTTCCTTATTATTATTTTATGTTTTTTTCTTGTTTGTTTTTTTTACCCCAGCAGTCTCTTCAGCCCTCACTCATGGTATTTGTCACAGTGATGCAGATATGAACGGGGTTGCACGTCTGACAGCAGGAAAATAATGATTTGTGGCCACAGGAGGGTTAAAATAAGTCTACAGTGTGTGTGTGTGTGTGTGTGAGAGAGAGAGATAAAGAGAGAGAGAGTCAGTTGATCCCATTTTATCCCTACACATTAAAATACACAGGATAAAACCTGTCTAAGCCATCATTTGAGTTGAAGAAAATTCATGAGCATTAACCAGTCAGTTGATGTTTTGCATGGAGTCCTAAGCCTTCAGCTGATGTGCACAATACATGCAAGCAACTGAAATACAAAACAGGATTTTGTGCAAAGGTTCTGCTAATGTAGTGCATCATTGGTCATAACTGACAGTAACAAATTAATATTCCTTAAATGAAAGCTTTTCTGTTCCTAAGAAAGTTCTATAGAACAAGTAACAGACTGTGTGTGTGTGAGTTTTGTAAACCCAGATTACAGTCAGTGACATCAGGACCTCCTTTGCATCCAGGAAGATTTAACTTTCTTAACACAGATGCCATACTGTTTGCTGTAGTTTTGAATTTAAATAATTAAATAATAGACCCCCCCCCACACACACTTAAAAAAAAAAAAAAAAAAAAAAAAAAAAAAAAAAAAAAAAA
>VXCM01001167.1:0-52044 GCA_014773175.1 Lucifuga dentata | reverse complement strand
GTGTGTGTGTGTGTGTGTGTGTGTGTGTGTGTGTGTGTGTGTGTGTGTGTGTGTGTGTTCAGGGAGGGAGGTACCAGTAAAATCTGCTGGACTTAAATTAAAATACATTTATCTTCCAAGTTGCTGACAAATGAAACTCATAAAATACAGTCTGCTTTCTTTTCACGCTATCGGCGGGAGAATCTGTTTTTGAAAGCTTTGATAGTTTTGGCCATCATAGGGGCGATCTCTGAAAGAGGGAGAAGACAAGCAGAACAAATCATGAGACATAAATAGACTTAGACAGACACTCTCACTCCAAACATTATTCTCATTCTTTTCTTTTCCTTAAAATAATTTATCAAACAAAAAAAAAAAATCTCTGAGAACAACTGAAAATGTATTATGTTTTTCTGGCGTAATGCAGCTGTCCACTTTGCAGTCGTCGTTAATGATTAGAAGCTCAATCTATTGCTGGCTACATTCACAATGTACTGCTCTGCTGATCGATCCTCATCCTATTAGAAGATTTTCTGGCTGTCTGGTTTTTAAAACCCACAGATGCAGTGTTAACACTTACTCTTAACCTGTGGCTTGTCCCGGGGGGTGTGTCCGCCTCCCCCTCCCCCTCCACCACCACCACCACCACCACTACCACTAGGTGCTGAGGAGCGGGACAACCTGGAAGAAGGATGAGAAGAAGAGGAGTGGCTCAATTCGCCAGAGTGTTCTGCAGCAGCTGGCTTTGCTCTGAGGGACAGCAAAGAGGAAAAAAAGAGGACTGAGTGTTCTAAAACTATAAAGAAACCAAAGTGCCAACAAAAACTGAAACCAAATAATGCAAAACAAAATACATGATGGTCTCATTTCAAAATGCTCTATACCCCATTAAAGGAAAAAAAAAAAGGTAATGTAGAAATATACTCAGAAATGGTTTTATTGTGTTTCTTATTGTATTACTGTGAACAATAATTAACATTTGCTTAAAATTAAAAACTAAAAACTATGTTTAAAAACCTCTAAAGAAGTTTAGTTTTGGGGACAAGTGGAGATTTCTCCATTAAATACTATTACGCCTGATGAAACTGCCTTTGTGGGCTGGTCATTGAGAAATTTAACGTAACATGATGAGAGGTTCTCCAAATAATTTACCAAATGCCAGAATAATAAATATGAATAATAAAATGAATAATTGTGAATAGAACTGAAAACTCAATGTAATCAGCAGAGTACTGACTTGATGGGAGCTGCAGCAGCGATGGAGGCGAGTGTGGAGGACCTGCGAATAGTCCCAAATTTCTCCTGTCGGCGACGGACGTCGCGCGGTGGCTTGGCCACTGAATTCACAAACGCCATCTTAACTTGCCGTCCTGTCAGAGGAAACACAACACACACATTCAGGGTGAAGCTGGAACATCAGAGGTGAAAGAAAAGCTGTTGCTGACATCTGGCCAAGAGCACCATTTCCATTTTAAAACAAGATTGAGAGCATCTCTACCAACAGCCAGGTTATTAAAGATTTTACATTTACTTATTTTATTTTTTGGAAAACCCCAGCAGCAGATAACAGGTCTGTATTTGGAAAAGAGGAAATGGTGGGTACAGCAGCAACATCAGCAGTACGAAATAGAGTTACTGAAGGTTCTTGTACCTTTGGGCTTGTTGGCGTGTGCAGACGTGATGTTCTGGGTGAGCATCCTCAGACGCTCCTCACGCTCATCATGCAGCCGCAGGTACATTTCCCTCCATGACTCGTACTCCTGAGGAGACTCCCGCTTGAAGTCCCGCTGACAGTGACGCATCCATAGGTCATCAGACTCCTCCGTGAACCACTGAAAGAAGAAAGACCATGTATGTCAAGATTATGCATATATAGAAATGCACACACAGCTTCTATTTGTATCAAAAAAAATTTGATGCTCCAACAATTTCACTTGTCCAAAAGCAAAGCAAAGCAATGCAGATTCCATCAGTATCAGATACAGGCTGCTTCTGGCCTACAGGGCAGATATGTTATGGCACTGCCCTAAATAACGCAGTTATTGGAGCTCCATTTCTCAAAGCTTATTATACATTTTTAGACAACAAATAAAACCAAACTCCCTGACTGAAATATTTGGTACTCCAGGTGAAAAACCAAAAAAAAAAAAAAAAAAANAAAAAAAAAAAAAAAAAAAACTTCCAGTCACACTTTGTGGCTGGAGAGGTTAAGGTGCTGCACTACAGAAGCGATGCAGCATTTTAACCCACAGGAGAGGCACTCTGGTCATTTTGTGTCATCTATCAGTATTTATGGGTTTGAATAACCCCTATTACGCATTCTTTCTTTATTTATTTATCTTTTTATTTTCGTTACTGTTATGCAGTTTTTAAGAAGCACTTCTCCATGTGTTTGTGTGTATATGTGAGTTACCTGGTTGCTCTGCTCAATTCGATATAGTTGCTCGGGAGTGCATCTCTCCAGAACTGGTTCCAGGATCTCGAATGGGACTCCTCCCACCTCAGCAATGGCTGAATGGAATGAATGAATACTTCTTTTACTTTACTTTCCATGAAATGCTTGTCATTATTAACATATCACACAAAATAAAAAATATTATACATACGTTACGGGGCTTATTTTATGGGACACAATACTGATGACATGAGCTCAAGTGCCAACACACCTGTCTGTTTAATTTTGTCGTTCATAATCTGAACAGGTAATGTGAGACTTTGCAGCAATTCCACTCACAGTCAATGTTGTTCTGCAGCACACGGATGCACTGCTCGTACAGAGTCATCATCCTCGGCAGGTTGGAGGTCTTCGATCCTGAGTAAACCACCATTTTAGAGTTGAATCGTTTCCCTGTGAAGCCGGAGTCCTCTTCGTCGTTGCAAACAGGAACTGGAAAGGAGAGTGAGGTAGAAGTGACTTCAGCAGCTCCGTGGTAACAATGGGGGTCAACTCGCTGTGTGTTTGGTGGATTTGTGAAGCTCAGTGGCATTTCGACATTTAAGGTGATTAAACAATGCATTTATCTTCTGAAGGAGGAGAGGACAGTACCTTTCCGTCTCTGTGGGGACAGCGGTGTGACGTCGATGGAGGGCAGAGGTCTGTAATTGGGCTGAATCGCTGGCAGAGGGATGTCAGGAAGGGTCGGAATGGGCTCCACCACCTGTACACACCAACACACTTACACCAACATGCTGCAAACAACTTTAAACACACTGGCCCAGATTCATAAACCATAGCGCATGAATTACCGCATTGCGATGCGCAAATATCATGGCGCAACCATGTTCCCTCATTCATAAACGCCTGTTACCAACATATTTTAGCGTTNCGCAAATATCATGGCGCAACCATGTTCCCTCATTCATAAACGCCTGTTACCAACATATTTTAGCGTTTGTCTTGAAAGAGGCGTTACTGTTATATTTCCTTATTTACAAGTCGCAGTATAGCTATTCATAAAACAAACTGACATGCAAAAATTAAGACCTGCTTCAGTCTGCTGGTAAATTTCAGCAGTATGAAATCTGGGCGACGTTTAAAACTGTATTTGCCTCACATGTGTTAGTGATCAATAACGCTGATAGATAAACTCACTCAGCTGATCAGTCAGTTTTTAAATGGTGAGTTTTGATGTGATCTGACACACGTTCTTGTGCGGCCTGCTTCACCTGCTGTGCTGCACACGTCTGAGTTCCTCGCATACACTCCCCACCCACCCCCTCCACCGTGCACAGCGCAAATACACACTACAGAGGTTAAAATATATGTGCCTGTTATTTTAGTGTCAGTCTTTTAAAACAAGGAGTTCTAAAGCAAAATTTTTGTTTCCTTTGCCAGTTAGTGGCTTTAAAACCAAATGAATCAGGATAATGGCTGATAAATGTGCAGCAGCACATTAACATGCTGATCTTCATTGGCTTTTACATATCACACCTCACAGCAACGCTACCTTCATGTGACAGCGGTGCGCTGATTATCGTAGGAGAAGTTGTATGAATGAGCTTCAATTATCACAGTGCACATTGAGGCGCCTGCTAATAGTTATGCAGCCTTATGAAGTCACGGTCATTTAAACTTTTCTTTAAACATAGGTCTTCTTGTGGGACTACTATATTCCCTGGTGGAGACATACATTCACTGTGCTTTTTATTGCACTTAAACGTTAAAATTACACAATTTCGAAAAAAAACCTGAATATATGTCTTGTTTGCAATGATGGATTACCTATCCCAAGAACATTTCAAGTATCAACAAGTTGATTTTAATAGTGTACCAGAATGAACTGAAACCAATGTGGTCTGGAAGGTAGGAAAAACATTTTTATTCACCGTTCCAGTAGTATGGTTTGGGAAATGATTGTCAGTAATGTTACTTGTATGAAAATTGAATATGTGTTCATCAGTATGAGCAACCCTTTTACATTTCAGAGGAATTTGATATATTAATATTAAAAAATATTGGTTATTGCAGGCTTACGTTTGGACAACCCACAAAATGCAGCAGCTCTTACCCTCTTGTGTTTTTCTCGTGGTGGCGCGGCTGCAGCGGCTGTGGAGCTTGAATGTGGCCTTTTGGTACGCTGAGTCCCATTAGCTTTGCTCGCTTTAGAGGAAGAGGAGGATGAGGAGGCTGCAGGAGGAGCAGCATGTGTGTGATGGGAAGATGACGTGGAGGAGGAGGAGGGGTGAGACGGCCGACTGTGCGCAGAAGACGAAGACGGCTTTTTTTTCTTCTTCACAGACGTCGGGGCGTCATATGTAAGAAAAGACTCGAAGGACATCGTGGGAGCCTCAAAGTCGTCTTCCTCCTCTGTAGCCAGGGAGTCTTTTGGGACCCGCGGTCGCCCTGATAACAAAGTTATGGGACACAGAGAACTATGAGAAGCCCAAATCAAAATACAAGAGAGGAATAACATCTTGGCTGTCAACTCCCCCCTCTCACAGATTTGTATTCATCCAGGTTATCGTGGCCCAGAACCCTCTTACCCATTCCACTTCTAGCGTCTCCCCTCTCAGATGTAGTCTAAAAGTTGCCACGACTACCTGTCACCTCAATAGTTTTGCTTTCCCCAGGCCATAAATCTTACAAAGAAGACCTCTCCCTGTTGATTTTCACACCGGCACCTATTTAATTATTACTTTTTTTTCTGACTTTCAAATACACTGGAGAAAACAAACAAACAAAAAAAAAAAACCTTTGCACAATCTGTACGTAACTGTCAGGAAAACAGNTTTTTTTTTTTTTTTTGGCACTTAAATACAGCTGCACTGACTATTGCAAAACCCACATAAACACATCAGGGAGACGAACTGGGGTTTTGATTTTGTGCTTCTCGTTTTCCTTGTATTACATGTTACATGACTGCTTCTTTACACATGGTACTTCTGTACTGATCATTGCGCAACATGTACATACATACATATCAGGACTGAATGTATAGTTCAGCTTTTGAGGTTCATATTTTATTTTCTATGCCTGTGTCTGTACCATTACCATTTTTTTGATTTTTGAATTAGTTTCTTACACTTTTACACATCTCTCTTTTGTTACAATCTTTGCACAATGCGCATTGCAAATTTTTGAATATATTGGATGTTTTTTTCTGTTTACTCCTGACACAGTGACGACACAGACTTCCTCATGCTCGGACTTGGCAAACAAAGTCTGAAAAGCCATTAGCTGCTAGTGAGTCCAGCTTGCTTGCTTTCTATTTCGCTCTTAAGCAGTTGTTTCCTGTGTGCAGAATTGCTCAACACTGGAATTTCATTTGCACAAACAGTTTGAATTTATAGTGTCTCAATTACTTGGGACAGGATGCTCTTCTCTGTTGTGGTCCCGTTTTGTGTGGGTTTTTTTTTTGTTTTTTTACATAAATATCTTTCTTAGTGCAGATGTAATCATATAATAACCTAAATCTTAATTTTTGGTTTCCACAATTAATGAAACTCATTTGAGTGTGAGACTGCATTCTCGCCTGCTTTGGTGCTTCAAATCACACTGCTCAAAGTTACACTGAAGTTACAGGTGTTCGTTTGGACAAACTGAGATTACCCACTTTGCTTTCTGCTTCCCAAAAAAACACCTGAAGCTGCAATCCAGAGCACTTTCCACATACTACATTTTTTGCAACATTAAATCTTTGCTTTTCAGTTGCATGCTGTGGAAGAATAATTACCAATAAGTCCAGTTTCATTTATCTTCAGACAAACAGATTTCAGGTGACAAAAGTCTTAGTTTTAGTCTGATGATTGGATGCAATGATTTTTTTTTTTTTTTTTTTTTTTTTTTACAGGTTTATTGTCCACATATAAAAGTGAAAACAATTTTATTTTATGTCATTAGTTAGGATCTCAAACTTTAACAAAATAACTAACTTTAAAGGTGCAGTTTTAACACAACTGGACCCTTGATGCACTGAATCTGTAATAAACTCACTGTGAACGTCTCACACAGCACAGAGAAATGCACTCACTCACCATCATCTCCTCCTTTCTTCTTTTCCTCCTTTTTACTCTCCTGTACGCCAGATTTCCGGCTGTGCTTTCCAGCCTTCAGTACTGGACTCTGCTGTTGCTGCGTGTGCCGTTGCTTCCGTTCCTCATCCCTGTCCCTGTTATGGTCCCCATGGGAACCGTGGTGGTGGTTTTTGCTGGGCTCTTTGTGTGGCTTGGCGTGGCGAGCCTCTTTGCGAGGAGGAGGAGGAGGAGGAGGAGGAGGGCTGGGCTCAGGCTCAGGGCTCTCATACTCCTCAGACTGGTAGCCTCCTTGCTGTGGAGGGCTGTACTGCTCCTGATGTGGAGGTGAGGGCAAATACCTGGTGTGATAACCTCTTTCATCCATCATCTCCTCCTCTTCCTCCATGTATGAGGACTCCTTCTCGGGGGAGAGTGCCCTGTGATGTTTGTGGCTCCCTCCTCTGCTGGCCCCTGAGCCTCCAGACGGTGTGTGCATCTGCAGTTCCTCTTTAGTGTGGCTGTTGCTGAGTCTGTGGTAGGAGGACGGACATTTAAGTTCCAATTGGTTTTACACACTGTCCTGATAAATCTTATGTCTGAAATCTGAACTTTAAATAGCTTTTCTTTTGATTATTAATATTCAAACAACACATATGGAACAATTTATTACAGGGTACATTTCTGAGCATGACATAAGATTTTATGCAGCCCCCTTTCAACAAAATCCAGAGATAACTGCTCTATTGCTACTGTCAGACTTCAAAATGTTTGCTTTTTTGTTGTTGTTGTTGTTGTGTTGAGCACAATAATTAAACATTTAAAATGAGAAAAAGCTTGCTTTGCTGGAAAGGCCTGGGATTTTCAAGAGAGTATTTCCATTTTGTGAGATTGTAGACATCTCCTTCACAACATTTATCTCATGGCCAGAGTGACTAGTTACTTTTACTTTTTTAATCAGCTCATGTAATACAATGAGCTGATTTACACATTTCTTGCAGGTTAAAAGAATATATTGTTAATCTGAAAAAGAAAATTCTACTTTTACTGTTGATGCTTTTACTATTTATACACTTATTTAAGTAAAACATTTAATGCAAAGTTACTTTACTTTACTTTTCCATCATGGCATTACTTCTTTCATGTACATAGTATAAGCCTGGAGTACTTTTTCCTGCACAATGCATGCGTTTTTACCTTTTCTCCACAATTCCTACGACATCCCCATCATATATTAGCACATGCGACCTGCTGGACACCTTACGACTGTTTGCACATTTTGCTGTTTGCAATCACAACACCAGCCAAATACACAACTTAAAAATGTTTGTTACCTGTCTGCAGACTGAGGAACCAGTTTCTTCCATTTAGCTACAAGGCTTTTGGCCAGTTCCCCAGCTACTTCGTGTTTTCTAAAAGAATTCACAGCCTTTCCCACTCCAGTTTCCTACAAAACAACACAAGACAAAAGAAAATGATCGTGCAGCTACTTCATTCCTTTGTCCTCCAGCATGCAAGCCGGCCCGATTTGTTCAACAGCACAAGAGACAGTTCATGAAATTCTGTATGCTGGGGAATATAATTATGACAAAAAATCTTTAAACGAAATGTATTGCAGTATTAAAATCGTGCTTGTTGTAGCGTCTTCAGACTTGAGGATGTGCTGCTTTTCTGTGTCACCCATTTGGTTTTTGGACTGTTGGTCATACATACATAAACAATTTCAAGATATCACATTTGGCTTTTTTAGGATGTGAATTTGCCATTATTCCTAATAATTTATGCACTACACAATTCATAATCAGTAGGCTGCAGCCCAACTCTCCTACATTCAGTCTATCTCCTCTGTGAGCTGAACTGTGAATTAACAGCTGCCAATGACATAATAGTTGTATAATTGGCAACTTCAAGCAAGTGATCTGATTGGTCAGAGACATGTTCAGACTGTCCTAATCAATGTCATAAATCACAGCAAGTGTAGAAAAAAAGCTGACTGAGCGTAAATATGTTCAGCATCAACAGGTGCATACATTTTACTCCTTAGACCTGCGTTAAGTAGTCTTCTAGTGAGTGCCATTTTTAAGATGTTTTTCTTTTTCTGGGCAGAAATTCTTTGGAGAACAGGAGGATCTGGATTACAAGTCAACAAATCCTTACCACCAGTATATCCACAGTCATGGGAAGCTCTCCCAGTCTTCGAAGTGTCTTTAGTAGCTGGGAAAAGAAGCAAAAAGCTTCAGTATAGTATATATATAGTATAGTAAACATATAGTATATATAGTAATAATATATAGTAATCAGATTATGGTATTAGTGTGGATGCACAAATTTTGATTTTTACTGTCAATGCCAGTTCAATGGTCTACACAGTGTCTGTTAAGAAGAAGTAAAACCATTAATTTGGTTTTAATGAACCGAAATAATCTGAAAATGATATGTTTTCTATTAAACTCTGATATCTAACATTCTTCTATGTAATAAAATAGTAGAGTACTGAAAACATAATGATAGTGATATCAGTACAGACATGAGCTTGTAAATACATCATCACTTTTTTACTGATTATTACAATCTGGAAACTGCAACAAGTGGCACAGCACGTATACACTGAGCTCCCAGTTTGGCACATCTCTTTTTATTCTGAAGTGCTTCATATTTTGTTTGCATCAAGTATGGCAAAAGTTTAGAAAGACCAGTCAATATAATACCATCCATTACAACAACCAGCACTGCATGCTTGGACCCCTAATAAGGCCTCACAAATGAGCAACAATGCTTCTCTGGCACATTGTCAACAAAAACTTAATGAGTGTAAGATTTTATTGGTATTGCACTGGATCACATTGGATTGTACATGAGTACCTACAAACTTTAATCAGTTTATAGATAAAAGAAATACACATCTTATACCAGACACTTAAGCTTTGCAAAAACAAATAAAATCAGTCTAAAACAATACGTACTGGTACCATTATTGGTGTATACTGATATTTAGAACAGGTCTTTATTTTAACTGTGATATTGCTCTATTCTTTAAATGCGTGAGCATGAACGGTTTGATCACGTCATGTTACAGCATGTACAATTTAGTAAAAACCTCAAAACTGAGGCTCTAAGCTGAAGCTGAGATGTTGAGATATGTATCTGCTTGGAGTCCCTGACATGGAAAAAAAATGTTGAGGAGCACTTCCTGATTTTTATGTTTTATATTATTTACTCCTTTCTCTAAAGGATGCAGTTGATTAAAAACACAAGATATCACTGTCTGATTCAGACTGGGATATTATCTTAAAACTGCACTCTGTCCTGCATCATTGAGATTGATATCTTGGCTTGAAAGGGAGTGACTAGTAGTATATGTATATATATATATACACACACATATATATATACATCAATGTAGGAAGGAAGACTGACGCCTGGTTACGTCAAATACATCACAACATTTCTTTGTGTCCATTAAATTTCAGCAGAGAAAATAAACAAAGAGGTGGTCAGACAACGTTAACTTTCTCATCTCTTTGCTTTAATTACAAAAAAATTGGAGAGTAGACGCAGTGGAGTAGTGTTAAAATTGATAGTTAGCGACAGGCTAAATTAATGTTTAAAATATATGGGCCTGTCTGTTAGCATTAGCTGACAATAATCGCTATAGCTCACTGTCATTACTTTCCATACTACCGTTAGCAGAATAGCTAACAGCTACACTGGCAGAGTTTGTTTTGAAGGAAATACTGTTGTGATTTATCTTGTTGTTATTATTGTTGATAATATTATTAGTCTAGCTATAAGCAGTTATTATACAAAGCTGACAGATGTAGGAAATAACAATCAGGTGATTACAGAAGTACGTATAATACAAGCCAGAGCACCTTCATCGTCGTGACGTGACCCTATGATGCCTTCACAGCCAGGCGGAAAAATTTGGAATATCGAACACCGAACATGAGTACAGGTTCTGATGACAGGAATTATCCATGTGGAAAATGTTTTGTTCAATAACTATATTTAAAATGTGCAGACTACGTGCAAACCATGAGAAACTACGTTGGTAAATGTATTTTGTTGATTTGTTTATTCATTATGTTTAGATATGTATATGCTGACATAACGGATATGTGTATGTTGACATAAGATGGATATTTTCTACAAACTACCACGGAAACAATTACTCATCTAATAGACTGACTAAAAAATACATCCATCATAATTATGACATTTTGGTAAAACATTTTAGTCATCAATCAAATAAAATCCCCAAATATTTGCAAAATAAAAGTGCTGCTTGCTATTTTCTATGTATATTATACTACATTTCACAGGACTATTTCTTAAATTTCACTTTGAGCTCTTATGATAGTTTATCATCCCTTTTGTTTTGTTGAAATTTAAAGCCTTATTACAATTAACAATTAACTGAATGATTTAAGTCACAACTGTATGGAGGAAACATTTTGTTTCCTTCCTACCACAAATTAATTTCGTAACTACTATTTTAGGTTACTGTTTTCATTTTGGTGTATTTTGTTTAATTTCAGGTGTTTGAAATTCTGTGAAAAATTAACACATAAGTTACACGCAAAATTAAAAATTCTATTGTTCAATAATAATTACGTTAGTATTCATGATCAAATAGAACTGAAGTATTTTAGACCAAACACCTAAAGACGAAGCCTGTGAGCAGCACGTAAAAGCAACATTTAAAAAACGTACGACTTTAACGGAACTATCGTGGTCGCGCCGCAGTTTTGGGCCTCAGAAACAAAATGTCGCATTTCAGGAGACGGTCGGTGCTAATAAATTCAATCTGTCTGTCCTATACTGCTGGACTGTTACCTTTCTGGGCTCTGGATTCTCCAGGAGCCGGGATTGAAGTCTGTCCACTGTTTCCAGCAGGTCCTCCGCCATGTTTATTGTAGGAATCTGCTACAGCCCGGAAATGGCTCTTCAGCGATGGGAGGAAATAACAAAACAAGAGCGAGGTTTCCCTGGTTGTAAATAAAATTTTATTTATTTTAAACTAAATTTTTCTCTCAGAAAAATAGTGCAGAATATCAACAAGTTAATATCAACAACAGTTTATTTTTTTTAATCTTTGCTATCTATCTATCTATCTATCTATCTATCTATCTATCTATCTATCTATCTATCTATCTATCTATCTAAAGTAAATGTTCGGTAAATATTCAACTAAAGTACCAGTACTTCAGTAAATGCATTTAGTTACTTCCCATCTCTGGACTGAGTGACAGATATAGTGAAGTATTTCTTTCTCACTACAATATTCCAGTATTCCAGTCACATTATATAGGAATCAAAGTTTACTGCATTATGTTATGGTACAATTATAAAATCAAACAGTTTTAATTAGGTATTAATCAGTGGAGATCATTTTGGTGGTTTTTTATGACAAGAAACAGCACAGAAAACCTCTGGGCTCTAAAACTGAGAAACACCTTGGACTTTTTGCATTACTCATTTTTTGTTTTTCTGAGAATCAGGAAACCACTGCTTGCTTATCAGAACACACCATCACTTCGTCTTCATCACCCATTCTCTTTCACATTTGATGTTACTTCTCTCCATGTCCTCTCTGTATTTCCCCTGCCCTGTCTCTTTCTCACTATTCTGAGTGCTTGTATCCTGTGTCAGTGTGTTTATGACATAGGATATTGACGCAGATTAAACCCACATTTGAGCATTTAAAACAGATTAGTTCAGGAAGAGTTTCAGGAAATAAGCTTAGTGTGTGACTTTGCCGAAGTACAAACAGAACCAGAATGCTGTGGTGTATCTAGACATCTTCACTTCCCTAAACAATTAAAATTCAGATAGATGCAAAGGTGTAATATACATGATGACATACTGTATTTCCACAGAGTTTTTATGAATATTATGAATCTAAAATCATATTTTACCTATCTATTCACAAACAGTAACCAAGGAGTTTTCCTGGGATTTTGTCTTGGTGTGAAAGTGGGTTATGTATAAAACAAGACTTTTTTAGGTATCAGTGAAAATGAATAAATACCATTCAGCATCATAAAATGCGGGGTCATCCAAAGCTCACATGATCAACATTAAACTAAAGGTTTCTATAAAGTAAATATGTCATGCAATTTTCTTTTTGAAAAATTGTCAGAGTAATTTTTGAACTATTGTATTGCTTTTAATTCAAGACTTTTAATTCAAGACCTTCTCAATTAAAATGTATCATTAAAGAACTGATAGGAAAGGAAGGAAACCTCAGTCTGTTCTGATTATATGCAGGAATCAAATCTCAAACCCGAAACCCAAGGTCCTGATACATGTGTGTGTGTGTGTGTGTGTGTGTGTGTATGTGTGTGTGTGGAGAGAGCTGGCATCTTATGAGATATTTTTGGAGGGGAGGGAGCCCAGGGCTGCCTGTATTTGGAAATGGAGGTGAATGGTGGAGGTAGGAGGTTGAAATCAACAGGAGTAGCTGTGATGTGAGCTTGGGGAGGCGGGTTTGAAGGAGGACCGTGGAATTTTTTTTTTTTTTTTTTTCCAGGGTAGGATTTGTAGCCTTGGTTGGGACCCCAGATACTGACACATGCACACACGCACACACACGCACACACACAGAGGGACGGAAGGAGAAAGCAAAGAGGAACAGAGAGTAACCTGTGAGAGAATATCAACAAAGCAAACGAAAAGTAAGAAAGAGGGAAGATAGAAACCAAGAGAGGAAAGAAAGAAGAACGAGTAACCGAGTGAGCGGAGGGAGAAAGGTAAACTGAACTTCATGTTACTGCAGTACAGCTTGATGACATTGAAGTGATTTGTTTTTAGAGGCCTGAGGTACTTTTTATGTCAGAATCTCAAGTTCCAGTTCTTCTTCTTCTTCTATTTAAATCTTAATTTCTGTTGTCACCCATTTATATGAACAAAAAGCAAAATACTGCAATCAAAAACTCCAGCGATTTTAAATGCTGAAGCCAAATATGAAATGATTTGTCGCATTGGTCCTTAGTGATAATTACTGTGGGTGTTCATCATCTTTCCATGCTATCGTATCACACCAAAATTCTAAAATGGAGAATATCATGGCTCACTTCCAATGTCTAAATGATTACAAGTTAGTTTCTACCAAAATTTGTCTCAGCATGAAATCATAAATACTTGAGAACATAAAATGATATATGTGTCTTTGTTTGAACACTTTTAACCTCCTAATAACTAATGGAAACAATGTGAAGCAGCCAGTTGCTGCTGGGATCTTACTGTACGGCAGGGGGTGTCAGTCTGTCTCAATTCAGCCTTTAGCCATATAACACACACACACACACACACACACACACACACACACACACACACACACACGCAAACACAGTGTGGGTCAGCACCTATTAATACCCTCTCGAGATAGGCAAAGGAATTCTGTTGCTGGCACAGAGAGATAGAAGTGTTCGTGTGTATTTTGTACGTGTGTTCATATACGGGTAGTCTACAAATTTTTTAAAAACACATTATTATATAGTAAATGACAATGTGGTTGAAGCTCATAATGCTTGGTGTTTGCTGAAACTGTCAGAAAAGTGATATTATACCAATTTGGTCATGTTTTGTGTGTATATTTGCAGTGTGTGCTGCTTTAGAATGAAGCTGTAAAACATTTACAGTGGCAGCAAGTTGAACAGTATTTGCTGCTAAAATGTCTACACTTTTACTTATATAAAAATATGGACATATTAGCAGCAAAATAGTATCAAAAATAAAAATACTCATTATGCATAATTGTCCCTGTGTGGGTGTTTTAACATCTTTATATAGTATTTTTTATTTCTGATGCCTCATGTTTTCTAAGCTAATCCTGCTTTGTGTAATATACAGTATTTATTTGTGAAGTAACTTGTAACTGCAGCTGTCAGATAAATGTAGTGAAGTAAAAAGTAGCCTCAAGTATGTCTGTCTGAAATGTGTAGAAGTCAAAAGCTGCACAAAATGAACATAAATATATTTAACAGACTACAGCCTCATATGAGATTTGTCTAATTGGTATTTGGAAAGTGTTTCTGTTTGTCCACGACCTGTGTGTGTGTGTGTGTGTGTGTGTGTGTGTGTGTGTAATGGCCTGCCTCGTGTGTTAAACAGCATTCCGGTGAGTTTATGTGTCAGATGGTAAACAGCAGATATAGATGTTTTTTTTTTTGTTTCTGGCTTATAGTTGTTTTTATTGTCTTAGTTTTAGTGTTAAAGTTTAAAAACTGAAGGTTTTATAGTTTTTTATGTCCTTTGAAAGTTCAGATGGTTTTTCAGAATATCACAAAATAATATAATTAAGTGGACTGCTCTTCAAAATGTGACCTAAAAATGTATTTGCCATTGATTTCTGAAATTTATCCACAGCAATATTTTTCCATTCTTACAAACTTTCTCTCATAAAAACCTGTGATAGTTGATTTTCCCCTTCAATAATTGAATATAAAATCATGAAAATAAATGCCAAATACAGAAACAGTGCTGGAGATCCAGAGCTTAGCCCAGATCTCCACTGGAAAATCCAGGCATCCAGGTAGCTTTAGCTGTCTACCAAAGCTATTTGCTTTGGTAGATAGCCAAAGCTATTTTATATCTACCAAAGTGAAATATAAATTTTGAGAAATGCTTAACAAATGTAACAAATCATGTTACATCTTTTATATGAAGTTAAAAATCTTTTTAAACAAAAACCTTTACAATGATCTAAACAGTGGAGCTATATCATTATGTCCGTTCTGTCCACCAATTTGGTCCTACCAATCTGTTCACAACACTGTGGTTCTGCCTTGGCACTGAATTTGGGTAATTTACAAAAATGCTACAGAAAATTCAAAACTATTACAAAAAAGATTTGGGGCTTTATGGAAAACATCCAGGGCTTAAGCCCCATAAGCCCACCCNTATTACAAAAAAGATTTGGGGCTTTATGGAAAACATCCAGGGCTTAAGCCCCATAAGCCCACCCCTAACGCCGCCCCTGACAATGCATGAAAGAGACTTACTCTTCTCTTCAATAAACTACTAGCGGGTACATAAATAGTACTGATGACTGTATACTAAAAAAAGCAGATGTACTGCTACTACTGAGTAATAAATGCTTTATTTATAGAGAACTTTTAAAAATAAAAGCCACGAAGTGCTTCACAATTAAAATCATTTAAGCACAAAAAAATCCAGGATGAAAACAAAGTAAAGTGTCAAAGGAATGCAAGACAGGAGTCACAGAAATAAATAAAAATCACCAGTCCGAAAAACTAAAGGAAAATAAGTGAGAGTATTTTTAAATTGATTTAACATTAGGAGGTTGTGCCATAAATAAAATAACTTGTCATGGAAAAGTATTACAGCCCCAATAAATCACACTCAGCTATGCCAAGCCATCACTGAAAACATCCACATGCATGTTCAGCTTCACAGCATGTTCCACTCCTCCCTTTTCTAACACCCCTCCTCATTCGCTCTTCTGAAGTTGACTCTTTTTAAATAGCACCTATTGGTGCACAGACTCCACACATGGACAGACCAGGGACCGGACAGGCCAGCAGCTGTTGTGGGTGTCATATGAAGAGGAGGAGTTAGTTAGCTGCAGACGATACCAGCTACTGGTAATGTTGCACTCCTCCCTAAAACAGTTGAAACAGCAACATGCAGAAGCTGAGACGTGAATCAACCTGGTTGCATCACAATTTAGAAGTGCAGTCATTAGAGCGTATCCCTCCACCAAGGCCGAACATGACCAAATTTCCAGATCTACACCATATCATATAGTGCCTTGGTCACACACATATGTTTTGATGATGGGGAAAACCTCTGGGAGAACATGGAAAAGAGTAAGAAACAACTATAATAACAATAATAATAATAATAATAATAATAATAATAATAATAATAATAATATTATTATTATTATTATTATANATAATAATAATAATAATAATAATAATAATAATAATAATAATAATATTATTATTATTATTATTATAAAAATGTAAAAATAATTATAAAAAATGTGATGACGATGACAATGATGATGAACAAGGTCAAGAACAAGAACAAACTGTTCATTTTATAATCTATCTGGATCCAAGCTAAATTGCATCTAGTCATGGTATAAATATGCAGGATTTTTGTAATTGAGATATGTGTATTACTTATGAAGAAACTGACAAAAATATTGAAAAATATCCTTTCTCCCAATGTTAATGAATCATTAAAAAAAAAAAAAAAAACNAAAAAAAAAAAAAAAACATCCTGGATCTGGATTCTCACTAAAATTCAATTGTTCTTCCCTGGGAAATGCCCCAACCTTCCATCAAATTTAGTTAAAAATGGATCTTAATGTTTTGAGTAATCTTGCTCACAACAAACAAACTGATGATCTCAGATGCTCCCTCCCAAAAATGTTTTCAGCAGTTGTGAGTACTTGTGAATCAGTGACCCCGTCAGACAGATAAACACAGAGCTGGAAAATAACTTTTCATTTAGAGGAAATAATTTAACTTATTTACTCCATGACATTTACCTGACCTAGTTAATTCACAGATTCAGATTTTGAAATATAGTAGAGTAAATTAGAAAGTGTCACAAAATGGAAACATGCATATAAAGTAACAGTACCTCAAATTTTTACTATTAAGTAAAAGTACTCAGTTACTTTTCATCTGTGTTCTTGAATGTGTACAGAATGCGAATGTGTATACGAAAAATAAATAGGAAATTTCAGACAAACAAAGCTGTCATTAACTGAGTGATTCAGTGACATGAAAATAAACTTCAGCCTTCGTAAATATCTGGGACCAAAGTCAGAGCGAGGCGCAGCTGCTCGTCATCCACCAAACGAGGAACCAGTGATCCTCACAGGTCAAATGTCTATCTGATGACACAGATACCAACAGAGTACAGCTTATTATGTATTTAATTCATGATTGTCAGTCAATGTCATTAAAGTCCCCAGATTATATCAGAAAAATGTTTCCAAGCCACTGGCTTTAATAAAAATAGTTTTTTGCCCAATTGTATTTGTTGATCTCATTATCATTATTGAAAAGACTTAAGTCATAGTGAATACTGGTGCTTTGTTTGTTTCTCGTGACACTTTTGTTTTTTAACTCTCAAATAAAGATATTTCAATAGCTAGAGGCCATTCAGGTTAAATAATTATCAAACAAATTTTTAAAAATGAATCAAACAAATGCATTTTCTGTATATTCTACTTTCAGATTTTCATGCTGAGAAAACACACAGCAGTGACAAAAGCATCAGAATGCATGGCCTGTGTTACTTATCAGGCAAATCTGTGCTTCCATCTGGAGTCTAAAGCCATTTTATAATTTTGCCATATTTTTACTTTATTTCCTTCAGCACAAATTCATAGGTCTCATTTTTTTCTGTGCACAGCTCTGCGGTCTAAGCAAGTGACAGTGTTTTCATTCTGCATACTTAGTTGACCCTGTGTTTCTTTTTATATGACATATAACAATAATGAAAATATAATGACTAGGCTTTTCTTTTCTTTGGCTCTGTTTATGCCTGGTCAACAGTTCTGGATCATACTGATCAAAAGGTCAGAATCTGCACTATAGGTTGTATTCACCAATGTGCTATGAAAAATTTATTTAAAAAAAAATTAAATTAAAAAAAATGAGAATTAGCAGATGTCAATACAGCAGCTGTGACTTAAGAAGCTTTAAAACATCCAGATAGAAGCAGGCCTGCTTCTAAAAATACAATGCTGGGGCCAAAGTAGGCCCCATGGTGCTTAGATTACCATCCTCCTCCATTTCCTCCCCTCAATAAAACTGAGCTTTTATCTTATTAAACCATAACAATCAGCGGTTAGTTTTCTGATCAATCTCTGATGCAGAACAGATATCACATCAAGGAGAAGACACTCAGTTCCATTATTGTCGCGTAACTTAATCTCTCTGGACTCAATGGTCCAGCAATTGAGAAACTGCAGCTGATGAACGCTGCAGCACGTGATGCGATCAGCCTTGGCAGAAGTTTATCCTGAGCTCTATTTCTGTCCTGCTGCATGTTTACATTAATAGATTTTAAAGTAAAAGTTCACAACCTAATTAACAACTTGAATGTCAAAACTATGTATAGAATGACACGGCATTTTTTGATCTTCAGCATGATCTAAGCATTTTGATCTCAAACAAAACATTTTACTCAGCCCTAACATTCACAGAAAGAGGAATAAGAAAAAGAGTAAAAAAAAAAAATCAACAAACTTTTTACACATAAAATCATGCTGTCCTGTTGTTTGTTTCACACACCAGACCGTGATGCAGAGGCTTTGCGTTACATTCTGTCACTGCAATGACCTGCAGGAGTTTGCAGACTGCAGCCCGTCGCAAACATGTGACTACGATTCCCCAGTTGCTGCATGGCTGAAATACACGCTGTGTATTTCAGCCATGCAGCGAATGCAACCTGCAGTGAATGCAAACCACAAACCCAACCTCGAGTCCCTTTCGCTTGTGGACTGACACGTGAAGGACACCCGCACCTGTCATTCACACACACACACACACACACACACACACACACACACACAGAGANGAGAGAGAGAGAGAGAGAGAGAGAGAGAGAGAGAGAGAGAGAGAAAGAGAGAGAGCACTGATTTGAAAACATCAGAAGCTTGCCAGGTGTGTTTTACTCATCAAGAATAAATCATTTGCCTTGCATTGTAAAAAAAAAAAAAAAAAAAAGGCTGGCGTGGACAAAGAAGATGTGTGTGTATGGTGGCAATGACGATGACATGAGGTAAACTCATAAATAAGGCTGTTGTCTGGTAAAAATATTGTATCTCCAAAATGTCAAGTTCACACAGCTGCCATGCTTCAGCTTGATGTCACTGACTTTTCGACATTATCGAGACATCACCCCAGATCAACTGTAGAGGACGCTGTAATTCTTAAATCTGAGTTGAAGGCATGAAAGTCCTCAAGATACAAGGTTTTTTTTTTCACATTTTCACTCTTGCTTAAATTTTTATCAAACTTTGCTATCATAGCGTGATAAGGAAGTAGCAGATTTGTCAGATCAGTCTGTACTTTTATGTACATTACACAATGCCCACTTTAAAAGCAAAATGACAAAAGGCCCACTTTAACAAGGATAAAAAGAGACATTGTGTTCAGTGTGATGGATAAACTATCTCAAGAAAGTTTCATATCAGTTGATTTTCATGCTGAAAGCGACTGCATGGTGGGAAGACAAACACGTTCCAATATTTTAAAACGGTCTTGTGCAAAATGTGGCAGTAAGTGGGGTAAACATGCAAACACAAAGGTTTGGCCTGTTACGCCTGTTCCTCAGACTGTATCAAGAAGCCTTAGATGTAAAATCAGGCTTTCTGCTAAACTACACTTTTAATGGTACAGAAAAAAAAAAAAAAAAGGGAACCTGTGTTTAAATTGTATTTACACATACTGCTCTCCAGGCCGTAAATAACAGCCAAGGGATTTGGGCAGCTTGTGTCTTCACTTTGCATAAGATAATACTAACTTGTAGCTTTTCCCTCCTTTCAGGTGCTGTGTGTGCTGTGTTGCACTGAAACCAAAACCATCAAAGAAATCCCTGACTACCTTCACAAACCATCTGCCAATCTGTCCATTCTCCTATTCTGTATACCAGGAGGAAGACACTACGCAACTACACCATCCCTCCAACCTATAACTACTTCTGTCTGTCTGTTTTTCTATTGTTTTTTCTGCACCTTGGAAACTATTTATAATAGAGTAAACCGAGGCTAGAAGCCACTAAAGCATCCCCCGAAAACATCCAAGCTATGGCACCCAAAAAGAAGTCCTTGCGCCAGAAGAAGGCTACAGTGGACACCATCTCTCAGGTTGTCATGGAGACCGCCCCGACCCCATTGAAGATAGAGAGCCGTGGAGATGGTGTGGTGGTGGTGGATAGCGGGGTGAAGAAGATTGAGCAGATGGCGGCGCTGGATATTGTTCAGTTGAACAGCCTCAACTTGCCCCTGCCGCCCCCCGTCATCAAACCCGGAGAGAGGGGCCTGGGCCTGGGCAGTGAGCTGACACGGCCCCTGCACGGAAACGCCCTGCTGGAGGAGCTCAGCAAGATGCGGCAGGAGAAGTAGGATCTGCTACTTGTCATCATATCATATTGTATCCTATCAATCCTAGTATCGTATTGGGCTGTAAATTTTATTTTGCAGTACACTCAGTAGTTTACTTTTCCAAGATCACATCACGTCACATTGTGTCATATATGATATCATTTGGTATCATATATGATATTGGAAGATTACAGATTACATAATCAAACTGCATTTTACTGGAACAAATAATATTGTATCACACTCTATTTTATCATGTAGCAAACTGAATCAGATAATATTCAACCGTAAAATTTATTATTGCATTAAGTAATATCTACAGGATCCCCTCAAGACACAATACATATGAGCAAAGACACAAACATTAAAGGACCATACTGTCCATTTTGCATGTTTGAGCCTAATATATTCAGCTTTCATACACGTAACATTACTGACAATCATTTCCCAAAGCATACTCCTGGAACGGTGAATTAAATTTTTTTTCCTACCTTCCAGACTGCCATTGGTTTCAGTTCATTCTGGTACGCTATTAAACTTGTAGCTACTTTAAACGTTCTTGGGATAGGTAATTCATTATCACAAACAAGACGTGTATTCAGGGTTCTTTTTTTTTTTTTTNTTTTTTTTTTTTTTTCTTTTTGAAGTTACGTAATTTTAGTGTTTAAGTGCAATAAATGTATGTCTCCAAAAGAAGAAAAATTTAAACGACTGTGAGTTCATGAGGCTGCGTAACTATTAGCAGGAGAAACATGGATTTTTAAGGTGGGTGTATCACTTGAATATTTGATTTTGAAAGATTAAGAGATTTTGCAAAATATCAGGAAAGCTGAAATATTGTTTTATCCTTTGGGAAATGATTGTCAGTAACGTAACAAGAATGAAAATTGAATATATTAGGCTCAAATATGCAATATGGTGGGTATGGTCCTGGAAGGGAATTATGCTGCAAATACCAACTTGCATTCAAGAGTGAAAAGGTGTGTATAATACCATTGTATATCATCAGCGTCTCTGCTCTCATCTTTAGGTTTCTGACTGACCTGGAGCTGGCCTGTAAGACCAAGGCCTTTGATGTCCATAAACTCGTCATCTCCTCCATCAGTCAGTACTTCAGGGACATTTTAGCCAAGGATCCTGGCATGAAGCGCCTGGAGCTCCCCTCCCTGTCTCCTCTGGGTAGGCCTGCCTAGATTGATCAACTTGATTTATAATAAACATAATGCTGCATACATTTATGCTGTCACTTTTCTTCCATTGGTCCTCCCTTATGCACAGCAGAATGAAAGAGAACAGAAGCTTTTTATTGTCTGAGCTGGAATTTCCTTTGCACACTTTGCAGTTTTTAAATGCACATAGGCCACATATTCATTCACAACTAATACATGAAGAACTAGAAAGAACTCAGAGAGAATATGGACCAGAGCTTGTGTTGAGTCAGATTTCTCTCTCTCCCTCCTCTCCTCTATCTCCAGGTCTGGCTAATGTGATCACCTTTGCCTATCTGGGTCGAGTCCACATGTCCCTTTACACCATCGGCTGCACCGTTTCAGCTGCCAGCACCCTGCAGATTCCTCAGCTGCTGAAGATGTGCACGGACTTCCTGCTGGCTGAGCTCAATGTCCAGACCTGCGTTTACATCTGGAACATCGCCGCCGCCTACGGCCTGCTGTCTGTCCGCGACGCCGCCCGCCGTTTCGTCCTGGAGAACTTTGTGCAGTTTGCGGAGACACCGTTGTTCACACAGCTGACCCTGGAGCAGATTTCTGCTTTCCTACAAGACGACAAACTGATCCTACCTTCTGAGGTCACAGCCTTCCAGGTCAGAGGTCATAGGTCAACTTCAAAAGTCAAAGGTTGCATAATGTACCTAAAAATTTGTTTAAGGAGAATATACTGAGATTATTTTTGTCATACTTCTTTCCACTCTACTGAATCTTGCACTTTCAGGAGGAGATTTTTTTCATGGCTGTTTGTATTTTTCCATAACAGGAAATACAGTTTTCTTTAAAAGTTCTTGTCATGAATCCATTTCTATTTTCAGTCCATGCAAAGTGATGAAACATAAGGATTTGGGATTAGTGTAAATTGAATTTGACTCAGCATTGATGTTATGTAGCTCAGCAGTATGAACCCTCTCAGCTGTGATTTGTGATTCAAACTAATATATTCACTTCTAATATCCTAACTGAGAAGAAATGCCATGTCTTCTAGGAGACGGCACCGTTTTCCCTCGGTTACCACTACCAGTAAAATCTTTATGACCGATAGGTCCTTCCTGCTGCAGGGCCCACAGCTATTTTCAGCCAGACCTAAAAACAGACCCCAGACCAGCTGTTCAGAGAGCACAGATCCATGAAACCAAACCAGTCACCTGCAGGCCGACTTTGCACAGAAATCACCAAGTATAACTCATGCTGTATGTGAAGAGCTCATTTATTAATACACATCACTGGCACAGACTCAAATAGCCACACAGCAGGAGCAGAGAGAACAGTGATAGCTGTATTTATGTAATTGACCAAACATAAGCCAGTGCCTCACTTAATATAACTCAATTTATTTCATTCAGTGCAGTAAAGTGTTTTCACTTCATTTTGAGCATGAGTATATTTTCTCTTCTTCTTTTCCTTTCGGCTTTCCCTTCAGGGGTCACCACAGCGAATCATCTGCCTCCATCTAACCCTATCCTCTGCCTCCTCTTCTCTCACACCAACTAACTTCATGTCCTCTTTCACTACATCCATAAATCTCCTCTTTGGTCTTCCTCTAGGCCTCCTGCCTGGCAGTTCCAACCTCAGCATCCTTCTACCGATATGTTCACTATCCCTCCTCTGTACATGTCCAAACCATCTCAGTCTGGCCTCTCTGACTTTATCTCCAAAACATCTAACATGCGCTGTCCCTCTGATGTACTCGTTCCTGATCCTATCCATCCTCGTCACTCCCAAAGAGAACCTCAGCATTTTAGTCTCTGCTACCTCTAGCTCTGCCTCCTGTCTTTTCCTCAGTGCCACTGTCTCTAAGCCATACAACATCGCTGGTCTCACCACCGTTTGGTACACCTTTCCTTTCATTCTTGCCGAAGCATGAGTATATTTTTTGATTCTTGAAAAATATGCCTCTCTCTCCAGCTGGCCATGAAGTGGCTGGATTTCGAAGCCACACGTCA
Organism: Lucifuga dentata; assembly: GCA_014773175.1. NCBI lineage: Eukaryota > Metazoa > Chordata > Actinopteri > Ophidiiformes > Bythitidae > Lucifuga > Lucifuga dentata. The sequence continues at coordinate 28,345 of VXCM01001167.1, read as the reverse complement.
AGCCCACGCCGCAGAGCTCCTGTCCCACGTACGCTTTGAGACCATCCCAGCCAGTGAGCTGGTGAGCCAGATCCAGCCGGTGCCCCGCATGATGCTGGACCCTCAGTGTCACCGTCTGCTCGTAGACGCCATGAACTACCACCTTCTGCCCTACCAGCAGAACAGCCTGCAGTCCAGACGTACGCAGGTCCGAGCAGGACAGCAGACCCTGCTCACCATCGGAGGCCGACCCTCCCTGACTGAGCGGGCCCTCAGCCGTGAGGTCAGCGCCTTCTACTTTATTTAACGTGTGTGTGTGTATGTGATGGAGTTTGAGAATGGATATTAAATATTCTTTGAATTTCTGTTCTTTATGAAAGGAAACTAGTGTTTAAAAAGTGTGTGAGTGAGTGAGAGAGAAAGAGAGAGAGCAAAATCCAAGACAATGCTTCTCTGACCTTTGACATCTGACCCCAGGTGCTATGGCGGGACCCTCGTGAAGGTGGGGCAACCTGGCGCCACCTGACCCAGCTGCCTGCCAAGAGCTTTAACCAGTGTGTGGCTGTGATGGATGGATTCCTGTATGTGGCAGGAGGAGAGGACCAGAACGACGCCCGAAACCAGGCCAAGCACGCTGTCAGCACCCTCAGCAGGTACCACGGACAAATAAACAGAGATCCAATACAGCACAAAGTTTTATTACATCATAATCTAATTTTGATTTAACCATTCAGCAAAACACAGAAACTCCTCTATGGCTCTCCACTCCATCAGGTATGACCCACGCTTCAACACCTGGCTCCACCTGGCCAGCATGCGGCAGCGTCGCACCCACTTCTCTCTGGCTGCCAGCGGCGGTCGCCTGTTCGCCATCGGAGGGCGGAACGTGGAGGGCCTGCTGGCCACCACTGAGAGCTACCTGCCCTCATCCAACACCTGGCAGATGCGTGCGCCCATGGAGATGCCGCGCTGCTGCCACTCCAGCGCCACCTTGCCCTCCGGAGACATCCTGGTGACNAACGTGGAGGGCCTGCTGGCCACCACTGAGAGCTACCTGCCCTCATCCAACACCTGGCAGATGCGTGCGCCCATGGAGATGCCGCGCTGCTGCCACTCCAGCGCCACCTTGCCCTCCGGAGACATCCTGGTGACCGGCGGCTACATCAACTGCGCCTACTCCCGCTCGGTGGCCTGCTACAATGTGGAGACCGACTCCTGGACCGAGAAGGCGCCCCTGGAGACTCCCCGTGGCTGGCACTGCTCCGCCGCTCTTGGTGGGAAGGTGTATGTGGTGGGAGGAAGCCAGCTGGGGCCGGGTAGCGAGCGGGTGGATGTCCTCTCCGTGGAGGTGTTCTCTCCAGAGAGTGGAACCTGGACCCGGGCCACACCTCTGCCGCTCGGCGTGAGCACCGCCGGTCTCTCCCCGCTGGCTGACAAGCTGTATCTGATGGGCGGCTGGAACGAGGCTGAGAAGCGCTACAAGGCGGCCGTCCAGAAGTACGACCCGGCCACAGAGAGCTGGTCCATGGCGGAGGAGCTGCCCGAGCCCACTGTGGGAGTGTCCTGCTGCTCCCTGACCTTGCTGCCCCGCCATGCGCCGCGTCGGCAGCAGCACCGCAACACACCCACCCACGAAGAGCAGCAGCAGGCCGCGAAGAACCGGAGCAGAGAGAGCAGCGTGACCCCCCCACAGATCAGCACAGCATAGACAGGGAGCAGGAGGGATGGAGGACATCGCTCTTTTTCTGTTTGTGCAAGAGCGTGGATTTATCAAAATGCAGTAAAATTTACACCAAGACCCCTAAACGGGAATAAATTGAAGCAAAGACTGAAGAAAAGATATTGTTGAGCCAATTTAATTTTCTATAGATTGACTGAAGGAATATTTTCATTTGATTAATGTACCCATACATTTTTCAATTAATCAAATAACTCTATAAAATGTTAAATTAATAAAAAAGCTAACATAAAAGCAGTAAAGCTGATAACTGCACACCATAGGTTTTGCTGGTGTTCAAATTTAATAATAATTTTGATTCATAGGGTTTTTACCCTAAATAATTAGATGCATTTTGTCTATTAGTACAAAAACTCAGAGTAAATTTGCAATGATTCAAAACAGGAAAGAGGCTGAAACCAGCACATATTTAGGTATTTGGCTTTGTAAATTATTATAAAGAAGTAGACTATTATCAAATGTGTCACTGATTGATTTTCTAAGTTAATTTGTAGGACTCATCCCAAATTCTTCCTGATTAGGTTTTTAGTTCCCAAACGTTTTATTGCATGACATTGCTGTCATGACATTGCATTCCTTACACTGATTAAAATACAAAGATTAAAATTAGACCCCCAAGCTCCTAAGATGCAACCATCAGCAGCATGTAGCATCCATGAATTTAAGTTGGCTGTGCAAACAAGAAAATTAGAGAGCTTGTGTGGTTCTGTGTGTCTGTGGGGGTTTTTATATTGATGGGAAGAAGAGGGAAAAAGAGGCGGAGCGAGGACAAAGAGGAGAGCTGAGCAGGTGGAGGTGATGGGAGGTTGAAGGAAGTTAATGGAAACAGCAACCAATGTGTGTGAGGAGGTTTAGGAAGAACATCAAGATGACTGTGAATCCACTGGCAGTGTATGTACAAAACTGTATCTAGATAGTATATGATGCATAAATGTGAAAATAAGTGTGAATGTGTGTTTGAAATTGAGTCCAAACTGTGCAGTGATTGATAGGAAGTGAGCCATTTACTGTTTCTGATCAGTTCTGCAATATAAAGATTTCTCATCAGCAAACTTGAAGTATTTCTCACATGGATAGAAACAGGGCAGAAATCAACTTATCTGTGTTTACTGTTATTTATGTACTTTTATGTCTGACAGAAGTAGTGTAGGTCTATTTTAACAAAAAAAAAATATATATATATATAAAAAAGGTTGCAGATGTATTTAGTTTTTTTCTAAAGTGCAATGGAGTGGAAGGAGTGAGTGAACACAAGATGGCAGTGTTAAAATTAACAGGTGAGTTAAAACCCTAATTTGTTTGCACACAATTTTTTTTTGCTCAACACTCACATTTGCACTTCCTTAAGAACAAACCAGTTAAATTAAAAAAATGTGTAAAAAAAATGCATAAAATCTGAAGCAAAAAAAGGTATCAGCACAAAATCTTAAACTTCATAGCTCACCTGTGTTTGCATTTCAACATTTGCCATCCTGTTTAATTTTTAATGAAACTATGACAAACCACTAACTGAAGCACCAGTGAAACCCCAGCAGGTGGACAGACAAATATATATGATATGATAAACATGAATTGTTTATGATGTGATAGAATGAGGCTAATCTGGCTCATCTGATTGGCTGAACCCCTCTGTATTCGTCTTCTTCTTGATACTGTTTGAGCTGTCGGATGAAGGTTGTGCTGGCGTTTGTTTGGGGTTTCACTGAATAAAGCCAATATGATCCAAACGATACGATTCTCTGCCCTTCATTTCCTGTCTGTATAGCCTGCATTGCTGGATATTTTGTTGTCTGAAAAAAATAAAGCATAAACCTGCTCTGCATTTATAGGAATTGATAGGGTGCTACAATATCAAAAACCTGCATTTCTCCATGTCTAGTTTGTTCCTTTAATCTGAAATAAGGCACACTTTGAAAAAATACTCTAAATCCAAGTCATCCTGGGAAAAGATCCAAAAATACTTATTAATATAAGACTGACAGCCTTCCATGTGAAGAACAGAAAGAACATCTGCAGGATTTTCTCTTGACCACTTTACTGATTGTTCAGGAGTGACACGATTCAGTTAAACTGAAAACAGCAGCAACCTCATCTGTTTGACCATTCACCACACAAACACCATGATGATGGTAAAATTAAAAACCATAGAACAGGAGAGCTTCTTGAAACTAGTAATAGTACAAAAAAGACGATGCTCTTTGGTAAAGGGCATGAACAATCTAAAAAACAGGAAGAAACCAAGGCACTCGTCAAAGGAAAAAAGGTTAAAATGCTTTTATTAAATTGGCAGGTTCTAAAAGTAGTTCTAGTAATAGTTTTTAATTATATTCTATTTAGTACTACCTTTAATAGTAATAGTTTTTAATTATGTTCTACCTTTAGAACCTGCCAATCTAATAAAGGCATTTTAACCTTTTTTCCTTTGACAAGTGTCTTGGTTTCTTCCTGTTTTTTAGCCATGATGATGGTATTTTAACCTACAGCTGATAAAGTCAAACTGACATTTAATTGCAAAAATGAGATCAACCCAGAGGAATTTCAAACCAATCTCCATAAACTTGAAATCTTATTTTGGGAATATTTCAGAAAACTTTAGTAATTGATTAATCATTCAAATTTTACTCACTCAAATTTTATAAAGTAAAAAAAAATGTGGAGGCACAGAGAATTTTCCAAACTTGCAGTGTGAAAATTTATCCCAGTAACAACACACGACTAAAAAGTTCTTTTTTCCCATTTTATTACTTTGTTATAAACAAGGTCAAAAAGGTGGTCCTTTACTTGCCAGGGAGGATGATACCGTCATACTGAAAGAAAGGAGAGGGAAAAAGGAAAGAAAAATGAGAAAACTGTCAAAGTGGCTGAGTTTTCTGTCAGGAAAATAAAATTCTAAATGGCATTTCCTTCAGCATCAAATGGAACTAATATTTCAGCTGCACAGGGCCAATAGAAGTAGCTGCAAAATCAAGGGAAAAACCTTGATAGAGCCATGAAATCCCAGAACCAACAGATAAAAGAAAAATGACCCCAAACCACAATAATGGCGTAATTAACTATGTGATAACTCAACATTTTAAAACCAGCAACTGCATAAACTGGATCCTAATTGTAGGTTTAAGGGGGCTTTATGAAAGTCAATTATTGGGATGGTGATGTTTCATTCTCCAGAACACTCAAACGTTTCTCTCAGTGTCCATATTTAAACTAGTGGTGATTTTGTTCGGGCTCTGGTCTGCTGAGAGCAGCGATTACAGTTATTACCGGAAATAACCCACTGGGTGTCGCACAAACCCAGATACACAACCCAGGAGGCCCAGAGCACTAGTCTGGACTTCATGCAATTCCACTTTCTCTTCCAATTTTCTCTCTCAAATGTTTTGTGAAATTTTGGCAAAAAAAAAAAATTAGTTGAAATCAAGTCAAACCAAGNCTCTCTCAAATGTTTTGTGAAATTTTGGCAAAAAAAAAAAATTAGTTGAAATCAAGTCAAACCAAGTAATTAAATATTGAAACACACAGGCTAATTTTGCCTCCACAGCCTGGAAAAGAAGGCAAGATGGACTGTATCTTTAAAATGTCTTAGATCATGTATGCATAAGAAACCCTGATTTATTTATTATTTAGTCATTTTTGTTTTGTGAAGTTTAGTTCTTTTGTACCACTGTGTCTGCAAACTGTACCACACTGATCGGGTTTATGTGAAATAATGGTATCTTGTAAGGCCATGTGAGCTGGGCATGCTGTATACATCTCACAATAATAAAATAAAAATTAATCAATCATTCATTCATTCATTCACATGAAACAGGCTAAACTTTGAGAAAAAGATAAGAGCAGCAGCATGACACACATTAGGTTTAGTGTCTGTTAAATCATGTCTTATAGCAACAATTAAATGTTTGCTAGATTAAATGCTGTGACACAACAGGAGATTAAACACTGTTAAACCAGCTTGAAGTCACTGACATGTTATATACCAGGACAGCAAACAAACAAACAAACAAAAAAAAAAAAACAATTCTGTTCTGAGGCTTTTCAAGCATTATACATCTCATGTGAATATTTTACTTTGGAACTTATTAAACACCATGCTAACAAACAAACATCCCACTTATCATGCACACACTCACAAAGAAACACATCAGCACTGTTTCTGAATAACAAATCCTGGCCATCCGCTTCAGCAATCCAACAACCACACACACTATGTTCACAAAAGTAACATAAGCTAAACATTTTAAACTGACTTTTTTTTTTTTATCTTCCCAACAGTGACATTGGCCTTACAGAATAAGTTTCGTGGGTGTTTTTCTCTATTTCAGTTTTGATGTTTATTTTTTTAATGGGACAGATGTAACTCAGTATTTCCCCACATACCAAAAAAAAAAAAAAAAAAAAAAAAAAAANCAAAAAAAAAAAAATATTCCCATCCCTCTATTTTCATGACTGGAAGGTTCGTGTAGGATTTCCCAGCTCAGTCAGGACGTGTACTTACTTTCTGCTGGAACCAGCGCATGGCCTCCTCTTTGCGGATGCGGTGCCTGAAACCGATGCGGCCTCTTTTCCGCTTCTTGTCGGCGATACTGAAGCCGGGCCGGCCCATGACCTAAACAGGCGGCAGGACAGGTAAGAGAGACTCACAAAAACTTTACAGGGTTTCTTCATCAACATTATAGGAGAATCAGTCTCTGCTCCATCTGCTGAGGTAGAAACTCTCTTCACCTCAATACACCTTTAAAGGACCATTATACATGTTTGAGCCTAATATATCAATTTTCATATATGTTAAGTTACTGACAGCCATTTTTCAAAGGGTTAAAACAGATTTCAGCTTTCCTGATATTTTGCAAAATCTCTTAATCTTTCAAAATTAAATATTCAAGCGATACACCCACCTTAAAAATCAATGTTTCATCTGCTAATAGTTACGCAGCCTTATGAAGTCACGGTTGTTTAAATTTTTCGATAAACACAGGTCTTCTTTTAGGACTATATTCCCCAGTGGACACATACATTCCCTCACTTTTTATTGCCGAAACACTAAAATTATTTAACTTTGAAAAAAACCTGATTACACTTCTTGTTGGTGATGATGGATTACCTATCCCAAGAACATTTCAAGAATCAACAAGTTGATTTTAATAGTGTACCAGAATGAACTGAAATCAATGGCAGTCTGGAAGGCAGGAAACAATTTTTAACTCACCGTTCCAGCAGTATGCTTTGGGAAATGATTGTCAGTAACATTACATGTATGAAAATTGAATATATTAGGCTCAAACATGCAAAATGGTCATTTTAACATCAACAACTTGAGGGATTTAAGCAGACCAACGCTATTAGTAGAGCAATGCCGACTCTCTACAACACGTTTATTTCAGAGAAACATTTAGGATTAAATTATGTTTTCATTCAATCCTTGTTTTATAATGAGTGACAGACTGTTCAGAACACTTATCAGAAGGTTCTGTGCATCGACTAGCCTCTGGTGGAAAACAGGGAGCGTGGCTAAATTGTATGATCAACAAGTCTACATAAAGGCCAGATTCTTCTTCTAAACAACCACGGACATGTTTTCTTCTTTTTACACTACATTCAGGTGTCCGCATATGTGAACATGTTAGGGTTGTGGGGATCTGGAACCTATTTTATTTGATCGCCAGTCTATCACAGAGTTACCACCCACAGACACCAATTCAAAAGATAACTTAAAGTTTCCAATTCACCTTATCTGCACATTTGGACAAAACAATAGAGCAAGAAATAAAATGCAGTGTTTCGCATACATAGGCTTTACTTGGACGGCAAACAATACAACTCCGACACTGCTGTCACACACACTGACAGAAATTAATACACTGTTAAAAGTTGGGTATTTTCGGCTACTCACCACATAGAAGTCCAGTCCGTAGATGCCGATGCTGGGGTCGTACTTGATGCCCAGATCGATGTGCTCCTGGATGCCGAAGCCAAAGTTGCCAGTGTCAGAGAAGTTGTTCTTCCTCAACTCGTACTCACGTACCTGGAAGTAGGAGGACCAGAAAGGATTTATAACTAAACAGACAAACTTCTCAAAGGCAGGTGTGGAACACTGTTTAAAAAAAAAAAAAAAAAAAAAAATTTATAAAATAACTGATTAAAAGATGCAAAATTAATAAAAAAAACAAAACAAAACTTCACAGCGTTAGGGGGGAATAAAAATCACTTCTTACTTTGAGTCCTTTCTCCAGGATCTCCTCTGCTTTGGCTCCTCGGACAGTGCAGTGGACAGCAATCTTTTCATTTCTGCGGATGCCGAAGGATCGCACAGTGTAGCGGGCTGTGGGAGAAAACAACCACATTTATTACAGGACTGTGATGTGTTTATGGATTCCCAGTGACACACTATTAACAAGCTGTGATGATGATGACTGAGTTATCTTTGCCAACAGCAAAAGGAAAAAAAGATTTAGGCGTTTTCACAGTGTGTAGATTGAATTCATTTACTGTTGTTTGCAGCATTTTAAGTTTTTTTTATGCCCTATTTGCAAAGGCCTAATATTACCTGGAGACTTAATGTTAATTCAAATAATTGTGGAAATCGTCTATGATTTTAATCCTGAGCAAATCTGCCATGTCTGTATTTTATACAGACATGGGAGGTCTTCTTCTTCTTGAATCACACGAGATAATATTAATCCTACTAGATGGCCTGAACCAGCCAACTCTGTGAGCTAAATGCATAGCTGAGGATTGGCATGTTTGATGCTAATGCTTTTACATCTCCCGGCTCTACGTGGTATCATCTACATTACGTACAAACACCCACCCTTGGAGAAGACAGGGGTCTGCCCTGTGAGCTGCTCCAACACCTTAGCTGCCCGGGTCAGTCTGTCTCCGCTTTCTCCAACGCAGATATTCAGGCAGAGCTTGCGGATGCGGAGCTCTCTCATGGGGTTCTCCTTCTTCTCACCCTGATCCTGGAGGACACAAAATAATTTATACCCCAAATAACTTATCAGAGGAAACCACACCAAAGCATGTCTACTGTGGAGTTCTGGAGTTCTCTCAAACCTTATCAGCCACTTCAGACATGTTGAATTTTACCTAGCCAACAGGCTAATTAGCACATACAAACCAGCTACTTGGCCTTTATGTTTAAGTCTAGTGTGTATAACAGACAGAACTAAGTCTAAGACAAAGTCTGCGTCGCATTCAGACCACTGAATGCCACCAATACACGCCGGCTGCCAGACATGTCCGTACATATCCCCACTACTGCTGCTGCTAGCATTGCTTCAGATTACCTATAAGTCCCATAATCATGCTTTATAATACAAAACTGGCATATACGACACCGACAGCCGTGCCGATATTGTGGTCAAAATGTTAATAGACCAACGATATCGTTTCTTCTTTATTTATGACTCTGAATTATGATGGAGACTGTATATTATGCGGTTAGCCTGTTAGCATCGCTCGGTGTCAAAATTTCCCCCTTTCGTGTAACATTTATTCAAAAAATACGACACTAGTTCAACAATATACAAAGGCACCCGAGCTACTATGTATCAAACAGCAGCTCGGATGACTCTACAGCTCCGATGAAAGTGGATTCCAAGTGCATTTTGCTTTCGTATGATGTGACACAACACTCACCGCCATGTTTGATCACTAGAAGAGGACGTTACGTTTCCGGCGAGAGATATTTATAGTAGTGTGCGCTATCCAAATAGGCTCGGAGAAACAGCATGGACAGTAAACCGTGGGTTCCGTTTTAATACATAAACTGACAATTTTTGTGTTAACTGTTACTGACAATTCTTTCAGTATAAAGTTATTGTGAAAGAAAGAAAGAAAGAAAGAAAGAAAGAAAGAAAGAAAGAAAGAAAGAATCTATCTATCTATCTATCTATCTATCTATCTATCTATCTATCTATCTATCGTTTAATCCTAATCTTAATTCTTCTTTTTAAAAAAACATTGGAACTAATTATACAATTTATTTAGTTATAATTGTAATGCTTTCTTTTACAGGGCAGTACAGTAGCCCTGAATGTTTCAAAAACACAACACAATATAAAAAATATATTTCAAGAAAAATAAAAGATAGAAACAAACAGTAGAAAAAGGAGCTCTGATTGGCTAGCCATGAGTTTCATTATTATTCGGATTGTTTGTCAGATGGCCAATCAGAGATTCTGTTTCTGCTCTGTGGATTGGACCTGTTTTACTTTGTAGTGTGGCACCTCTCTCAATTAAAACCATAAAAAATAAATGAAAGCCTTTAAATGACCAATATATTTTAATAGCATCATTTAAATGTACATTTCATGAACCACTTCATGATCCATTTCAAATTCATCGATTGATTGACCTTTGAAAAAGACTATAATTATTCTGGTAGCTCATGTCAGACATACATACTGTTTCCCATTCAAATAAGAAATAGAACATAAATCATAGCTATAGCAACTGGCAAGAGTAGATAAATCATAAATGTAGTGTCCAAAAAACGAACTGCCGCTGGAGCTGACTGGATCTCTGAGTTGGAAAGCTTGTCCACAACTGGACTCTGGATAGGAGCTGGAGGCTTCAGCAGAGGCAAGCCCTCCCTCCTCTGCTCCTCCAAGGCCTTGGCAAGGAAATTCAGCGCTCTGCAGGGGAAGACGTCCAGAGAGAAGAGGTTGCTGTCAGGAACGAAGAAGTGAGGGAGGACGCCACTGTGAGCATGACCTTCTAGGGCCCTGAGGAGGTTTAAAAAGCAGGCAGGAAGCTGCCGGGGAGCCCACATGGAGTCTTTGTACCTGACAGACATGATGAAAAGCAGAGAGGAACAGTAGGTGTGACCATGGACTTGTAATAAATTATGCTACTATTTTCACTATTACCACAATTGTCACAATTTGCTGCTACTACTGTATGGAAAGCAACGACTACTGCAGGTACTACTACTGCTATTACTACTACTGAAGTTCTAACTTAGAGCCACAATACTACTGCTGTTTGTAGTGCTACTGGCAATGCTACTACTACTACTACTACTACTACTCTATTAAATTCAGAGTACCTGATGGACAGGATGTGCAGGAAGGCAGTCTTGCCATGGTAAGAGCAGAGCTTTTCCAGCTCTTTCGGAAAACGTTGCTTTAGACCCTCGATCAGAGACTTGAGGAGCATATAGCACTGCTTACTAGAAGACAAAACCAAAAAAAAAGTATTTTGACAAAGTTATTTTTTTGCTACTTAAATAAGTAACAACTATCTGTGGTACGTAATCATTTAACTGATCGAAACCATTTCACCAGACACAATGAAAAATCTCATATCTCCAAATATGGGATTTTATCTCCAGTTATGACCACAATACTTGAGCTGAAATACGACATGTGCAAATAGAGATTCAAAATCACAGAGTGAACTCATGAAGATGTAAATGCTCACCGGCAGCATTTGGTGGCAGTGCTTTCACAGCAGGTTTTCTTGTTGCCATGCCACAAAATGATTTTCTTCTCAATGTGAGAGAAAGATATCCTCCAGCTCTCTGTAAGAATCACAAAGAACTTGCATTTAATAATGTTGTCATTCACACACTCTCACACTGAAGTAAAATCACACATAAATGTCACATAAATAGAGTTCATATACTCTTTTAAAATTTGGAGTATTGGATGTGTGGGAGGATGGACACTTGCTCAGATTCCTGAAATGGCTTTGAGAACCTTGATATCAAAATGAGCAAGGCCACAGACTTTTCTCCTTTAATAATTACTGTTAAATAACCTGTTTACCCCAGAATGGAAACTGAATAATTAGCATCTCATATGTTTAACTTCAAGTGATTTTTTAATGTAAAAATGTCCCTTCATCTTATCAGCATTCACTCAATCTGATTTTGCTGTTCCAAAAATATACATACAGTATAATCCTGTAATGTTTCAGCTTATGCAACATAATTCAATCATTTTACAGCCAAGCATTTTAGGTGAAAGTAACCTTCACCTGTCCTGTAACCTTCACTGGACTTTTAACTGTCATAGTGATGATAATATTAGAAGACTGTGGCTGTACCAGACAGTTGTTGTGATTATGTGCAGCAAACTGAGTTTTTGAGACAGTGTAGGACCAAAATGGACATGAAGTACTGTGCATTCAATAACAACAACAACAAAAGACAATATTTAAGACATTTAATCCTCCAGTCATCTCTGTTCATGGATGAAGTCCTCTCACCTTTGGCTTCTCCACTGAGGTTTTTTCCATTCATCCTCTTTGGTACAAAGAAACAAGACCAACTTTTGATTTCTTGGCGAACTTTCTTCCCCAGCCAGTTGTTCACATCTGGCCCATCACGGGCCGCCATCGGCCAGCCCTGTGATGAGGGAACCTACACACAGTTTCAATGTCTTAAAGTTTCAAAGTTTTATTTGTCATGTGCAACCGTACAAGTATAACAAGAGTGAATTGTTTTTTTCTGGTAGGTTCGCTGACTGTGCTTCTTAAGTATAAAAATATATGATAAAATAAAACAAAATAAAAATAAGGATAAGGCAACAAGAGCAAAATTGAGAATTAGAAATGTATAAGTGTGCAGTCTATTTACAACCACCCCAGCAGGAGAATGTATGTAACGAGGACAAATACTGGTAGTAATAGTTATTGTCATTAAAAGTACTACCACTAATTGGAATATTACCCTTACTCTGGCTTCTATCACTATTATTGTTGCTATTAGTATTATTATGATTTCAATGCTACTATAACTCTTACTACTGCTACAACTACTACTACAACTACTACTGCTACTACTATTGTTACTACCACTGCCACTCTTACTAAAACTACTCTCATTACTATTATTACTGCTAGTGCTGCTACTACTACACTTTCTGTTAATGCTTCTATATTACTAACACTACAGCTGATGTTATTGTTACTACTGTTTATCACTATCACACTCTACAAAAGTACTAATTTACACTTTACGATATTTTAATATAAATGTTTCCAAACAGACATGACTGAGACTCCTGAGAATAATTTAAGCAAATAATTTTAACATGTTAACACACTAAAATGATTTCAGATGGTACTTAAAGAAGAGTAGACATGCATGCGTGCATTACTGGCTAAACAGAGAATTACCTCCAGAGCAGGAATCACATCAACCGAGATCAGTTTTTCCTTGTTGCTGTCATTAGTTCTGCATAGAGACAGTGTCACAGCTGGAGTGTTGGGACGCTTCCTGTTCACCTCCCAGCAACATTGCTCATCATTCTTTGGAACTGAAGGAAAGAGATCTCAGACAGAAGTCAGGTTGTAAAGTATTCTGAATCTGTGGTCACCAAAGCGGACCTGAGGTTTCAAAGCAGGATTGTAATCTCTCAGCAAAACTGAGAGGAACATACAAACAAAATAGTCATGAGGCTGGAAAGCTTGTTGGCTTCTGATGTTATATTTTTTTATGTTTTAAAAAACTTTGGAACTCAACAACTAAGTCCTTCATGTGGGAATATTTTTTTTTCCACTTCGAGCCAAATAGTTAAGCTTCACTAAGCTGTTTTCATATTAAGCCTTTTAAAATCTCTCTGAGAGATGAAACAATCAATTTAAACACACAAAAATAACAATGAAAAGTGGCTTTGTGTTACTGTAATTGAACACTGGCTTATCTCACATTGTCAGAGTTGTTTTTATACCGTACAAGAATGCTGATTTTTGCATCTTTGATTGTAGAAAATAAATTTGATATCTCCAAATAGCCTGTCTATGTGCAGACGCCACCAGAACCGAAAGGAGAGCAGGGGATTAGAAAGCAACAGCAGAAAGATCAAAGGTGGTAAGAAAACCTTGGTAGGTCTTGATGAACTTGCGCACCAGGCGAGGCATCTCATTCAGGATTTTGCTTGCTGAGAGGGTGTGCTTGTTCTCCAGTAGGAAAGCCCGTATGGGACCCTGAGGAGACCGAAAAAAATCGATCCTGTAGAACAGGCCAGTGTCCAGCATCGTCATATTGAAATGTGAAGGAGCCTTAAGCCTCAGCATCAAGTCGAACTCATCAGGCTTGTGGATCTGAGGAGGCGATACAGAGATTTGAAAAAAAAAACAAAAAAAACAGTGCATCTTCCTATGTGTTTATATGCCATATCTTAGAGATCTTTTAAGGATGATTTCCAAGATTAAGGAATAGTTACACTTGTTTGAGCAAAATAAGAATCTGAGTCTGGTGTCTCAGTTTACATTTTTGGGCTCTGAGGGGTCATGGCCTCACCTTAACCATCTCAAAGTAGCTGCCAGAGTTAAGAAAGTCAGCTGAGTGAAACTAAGGCTGATCTTCATTGTTCTTCAGGAATCTTAGCAGGTTGTCACGGAAATCATTGACCACCTCTGAAGCCCATCGGCGATCTGTCTGCCGGATCTTGAGGTCCTTAGCACTGAGTCTGATACAGCGGGCCAGCTCTGGGGAGATGGATTCAGGCTCTTCAGCCACGCTGGACTCCTCCGCTGCAAAATGAACATTCAATTGTCCCATAAAATGTAAATACTCAAAGTACCTCAAATTTGTGCTTTTTATTTGTACTTAAGTAAATTTCCAACTCTGGTTTTCATAGATTGACTGCAGCATCACCTGCTTGTTGCTGCGCTCTCTGCTTCTGTCTTGCAGGTTTCACAGGAGGAGGACTGGTCTTTTCTGTTCTTCCTTCTTGAAGCTGAGTCATTTCAGTCTGTCTTCTCAGAGGTTCATCTTAGTTTCACTTCCAACTTTTAACAAAGCTTGTACAGGAAACTCAGAGAATTACTTTTCTGCATAAATTGCAGACCATATAGATTTTGTATTAAGAAATGAAATTTTTTCTTGTAATACTTTGTACGGCTCTGTTTGATTGAATTACTGGAGCATAATGGATCCCATCAGAGACCATCAATATGCCATAAGCTACCGTGAGAGATCTGTTGGTATTCTGTTCACCATTATAAACCACTAGAACCTATTACAGCAACAGCAGAAACAACCATAAACTAAACCTATAGAGAGCAATGGAAACAATCACTTACCAGTAGAAATCTGTAGTCTCTAATTGGAAGACCATAAACCAATAGAAACTGGTAAAAACATTTTAGCTTGCAATTAAAAACCATTAGAAATAATTAGAAACCAGCAGAAACAAGTACAGCCTGTCGTGTAAACCATATGGAACCGTTACATTTTAGACCCAAGAGATATATCCAAAGATGTAATAGAAACCATTAGATCAACATCCAAAGCCCCACTAGGAATCAATACACACACACACCAACAGCTGATGGTTTAAAATTATTTTTTAAATTCTTTATTCTCATAATGGTTTTCTGTCAAATTAAAATATAACACAGTGGTTTGACTCACCTTAGTTTTGGCTGTTTGTGTTGCAAATGGAGACGGTAGATGTGTCTGTATTCAATCTGCTGTCCTTACCTTCACTTTCATTTTCCCTGTTGTCTGAGGACTCCTCCTCATTGGACACATTCTGTTCACACATGAACACAGTGGTTCACCACCCTCTATGTCCTAGTAGAGACACACCTTATTCAGTAAATAAACCTAAGCTGTGGTGTACGAGGATTAATCAATTTCTTGTACTGTGTGACAGTAACTGTGCTGCCTTTTCTAGATCAGATCTGTTGCTATGGAGCCTTTTCAAGATTAAATATTTAATTCACCTTCTAAGAATTTTTAGAAAAAGTACAATAAGCCAATACTAAGGTGAACATACTAACAAGGCAATTAAATACTATTACTTGTAGTATGTGGTTTATGGCTATTAGAGGTTACAATTAAGCAGTGATCATTTGATTTAAGAAACAGAATAGGAATGTTCATAAAAGATAATAATTCGTGAAATATACACAAACACATGAAACTTCATTTGGCAAGGAACAGTTAAAGAACTTTATTTTGTTGGTTTTTAATTTAATCGTCATCATAATTTTCCCTAAGAAGGCAGAAAGGCCTTCCTTTCCTGCGAAAACTTTTCCGATGGGTTTTTATCAGCATAAGCCAGTCCTTGAGTAGAGAGCTCTGCTTCAGAGAAGACAGCGCAGGGTGGCAGGGAAGAAGAGGAGATGGGGTGGTCCGGTGTTGCTGAGATATGTCTTTTAGGTGGACAATCTGCACGGGAATTCATTTCTTTTTTGCGGCCTTCTCTGCGGACTTGGTGACCTTTCCACCGGAGGCAGGCTTCTTTTCAACAGACTTGATGACGCCGACGGCCACGGTCTGCCTCATGTCACGCACAGCAAAACGACCTGAGAGGGAAGAGACGGGCAAAAAGGAAGGCATTAAAAATTGCAAAGTGGTTGACAGTGAATAAAATTAAAAATACAAGCTGACATAAAAATATGTTTTCATGGTTAATGCCCTGCACTTGTACCAAAAATCTCTTTTGACAAAAAAGGCTGATTGGATTCTGAGTCATGATTGGTCATCATTTTTATTTCATCATTCATCTTTTATTTCATCATTTTTATATCATCACCACAGTGTCTCGGACACACTGACTAAATTCTGACAAAACGTTGGTACACGATGAGTGTCAAGTTCAGCATTTAAAAAAAAAAAAAAAGTTTACTTTTCCTGATTCGCCCAAGGGACACCTGCATCATTTATGGGAGAGTAAAATGCTGACTTATTTTTCAATCTTTCCAGCTAACATAATTTCAGTATTTCAGTTTTGTCAGAGACCCTGTGACACAAGCCAAAATTAAACAGTAGCAGTAGAAATTTTCAAGGGAATTCCTGACCATTACAACCTGAGTGTAAAATATGGTTTGTGGTCCTTTGTAATTTCCTTAATGACGTTTAACTGTCATACTTGCACCAACGGATGGTTACAGCACTTTACACTAGTACAAGTGCACGCATCAGTAGTGTCTTCAGGATGCCTTCAGGAGTCAAACCCTTTACCCTGACTGAGTCTGCTCTTCGCTGTTGTACTCACCCAGTGGGGGATACTGGGAGAAGCTCTCCACACACATGGGCTTTCCTGGCAACATGGTAATGATGGCGGCATCTCCAGACTTGAGAGTCTTGGGATTGTCCTCAAGCTTCTTGCCAGAACGACGGTCGATCTTCTCCTTGAGTTCGCTGAACTTGCAGGCGATGTGAGCGGTGTGGCAGTCCAGCACGGGGGCGTAGCCCTGAGAGATCTGACCAGGGTGGTTCAGGATGATGACCTGAGGGAAGGAAGAGGAGAGATGTGAAGTAAAGGAAAGAAAGTTAACATGTAAAATCTTTTCCTCTCTCCTCTCATGGAGTTAGAAGAGGAGATGAATATAGCAGATGCTTTATGATATAGCAAGTTATCAAATAGTTAAAAACAGTATTCTTTGGATTCTATGGTTTAATAGTGATTCTTTTGACTTGGTTATGGTTATGATTCAAACTAGCTATGTTTAGGTAAAAGGTTAGAAGTAAAGATAGCTGTACTGTAGGTCATGGTATGGTTTGGTAGTGCCCCCTTGGTTGCCATGTTAGAGAATTATTGCGTAATAAATAGCCTAATATTGCAAAATGTTCCACACTATCCCAGTGCATTACAAAATGAGTATTCATGATTTTAGCACAGTGTAGGCCTGCCTTTGTTTCTGACCTATCCCCAGATAGTGGTGGCATCACAGAAAACACAGGAATGGCTGTGACAATGCAAAACCTTGATAAGGTAGTTAATCAGATAACTCAACAATTGTTTCATCTAATGCTCAGATTTCTGTTGTCCACCACTCACTCAAGGCCAGATTATACTTTCTGCTTAAGTGAAGCTCCACCTACAGTGGATGTGCACGAGGTTCTGTTTATGCTATATTTTGGTATCCACTTGGAGGACATGTTCCACACATATGCAGTAGATCATTGTCTACAGGAAGATACGTCACACACATGCGCACTAATCAAATCAGAAATCAAAATGGCGACATATCTGCATGAAGAAGAAGAGCTTCTACATTTGTTATAGTTCACACAGAGTGTTAAAAAAAAAAAAAAAAGGCTCGGAAAGCCATTAATATATTGTGTGGCCACTCAATATATTAAATATAATATTTCCACATCTGTCTACACATTTAGGTGTCTTTATAATCCTTAAAGAACTATTATGCAGATGTAGGTAGCGACAGACCTCTTCACACAGCATCTCTTTGAAAGCAGCGTCCATGTTGGTTTTGTAGCGCATGCACAGTTTGTGTTCTTGTAGCGTAATGCAGATTTTGGGAGGCACACGGATGTCTGTACAGAGGCTCTGTGTACACCTTTTAACGTCGACAGATGACAATATTTACGTCACGCGGACCCAAGTGGACACTCATGGACTCACAAGGAAAGTATAATCTGGCCTTTCGGGGATAATTGCAGTATTTGCTGGTTGCCACAAAGGGGGGGGGGGGGGNGGGGGGGGGAAGACATTTTAGATATATACTGTACTGTATATAGTATATCCAGTTATAGTTGTATGCCTCCTTTTAATGGGATGGACAAAATATTAGAAATTTGTGGCATATACCTGTCATAATTTTCACAACAGAGCCTTTTCATTCTGCCTAATCCATCCTCTTTCTGTCTTTCTCTGCTGCAGATTCACACTGACTCTTCTGATCTTGGATGATTGCACTTGGATGAAAACTACGTATCATGCTCAATCAATCACAGTTTGTGTGTGTCTGGGTCAAAGATAGACAAAGGAAGAGCGCATGACAAAGATGCCCAAAATGACTGGCTGGTTGCCCCTGTAAACTAAAAGGGACTGGACCACTGGGAGTATTATGTACTTTATTATATATTATAATGTATAATAGCAATTGTTTGCTGGACCCAGTTTTGTCCTCCAGGCCATATCCTGTCCAGGTCTCCTTTAGATGTACAGTGAATAAACATTTGAAGAGCATCTTCTTTCCTTAATATTAAGGTATTTGGAGTTGGATTCACTTATGTATCTTTCATTTTTCCATTATTTCACCCTTTTCCAGTTCCTGGAACTTACCTGAGCAGTGAAATTTTCAGCTCCCATTGGAGGGTCGTTCTTGCTGTCACCAGCCACATTTCCACGACGGATCTCCTTGACAGAGACGTTCTTGATGTTGAAGCCAACATTGTCACCGGGAAGAGCCTCTGGCAGACTCTCGTGGTGCATCTCCACAGACTTCACCTCAGTGGTCAAGTTGGGGGGGGCAAAGGTGACAACCATACCAGGCTTCAGGATACCAGTCTCCACACGGCCCACGGGGACAGTTCCAATACCTAAAACAGCATCAATATGTTACTAGCACTCTACTCAGTTCGTTTTAAAACAACTATTAAATCATACAGAAAGCGTGAAATTAAATTTGTTTCCAAAACCCTTGACCAGCTTACACCATGTGTTGTGATGTGACATGAAGTAATAGTAATGTGAGGTGTTTAGGCGTGAAGTGATGTGATGTCACGTGAGTGGAGGCAAAGCTATGCGATGTGGTGTGACACACTCCTTACCACCAATCTTATAGACATCCTGGAGGGGGAGGCGGAGGGGCTTGTCAGTGGGGCGAGCGGGGGGCAAGATGGAGTCAAGAGCTTCCAGCAGGGTAACACCACTGGCACCACCCTCCTTACGCTCGATCTTCCAGGCCTTGAACCAGCTCATCTGCAATGGAAAAGACAGAGAGGAATGTAGATACAATTATAGAGTGGAGATATTGTATCAGTGGTTAAATCTAGTACTACTTTTTTACTCAAAGGAATAGAAATTGATATATATAGAAGAACGTGCTGTTTTGGTATTGAAACATTTCAAGTAAAACCTGTGACCCTGAAAAATTCCTCACTTTGTCACTGGCCTCCAGCATGTTGTCTCCATGCCACCCGGAGATTGGGACAAAGGCAACAGTGGCAGGGTTGTAGCCGATCTTCTTGATGTAGGCGCTCACTTCCTTGGTGATCTCTTCAAAACGCTTATGGCTGTAAGGGGGCTCAGTGGAGTCCATTTTGTTGACACCAACGATGAGCTGTTTCACACCCAGAGTGTAGGCCAGCAGGGCGTGCTCACGGGTCTGGCCGTTCTTGGAGATACCAGCCTCAAACTCACCAACACCAGCAGCAACGATCAGCACAGCGCAGTCAGCCTAAAGATAAAGGATTTATTAAAATACATATTTACATTATAAGTAATTCAGCAAGGAATGGAAATTGACACTGCACACTTCATTACATTAACTTAGCTTTCCTTCTACTTTCAAGATGGCTTTTTTGCACAAAAGGCAGGATAGGGAAGAAAATACATAGCAAACCTGTTCACTCCCTAATACTGTACTTTTAAACAGTTCATACAAAAACTTCAGGACATATAATGATCATAACCAGCAATAAGAGTATCTGCTAACTGTTTCATTAAAAAAAATAAAATAAAAAATAAAAAAGTCAGCACTATATGGTTGTATGGCTTCCAATTGACATAATTTAGTCCAAGTGTATGGTGTAATATCCCAAACTGAAAGTTTTGACTTGGGTACACATATTAAAAAACAAAGCTGCGTCTTTACCTGAGAGGTGCCAGTGATCATGTTCTTGATGAAGTCTCTGTGTCCAGGGGCATCAATGATTGTCACATAGTACTTGNCCAGTGATCATGTTCTTGATGAAGTCTCTGTGTCCAGGGGCATCAATGATTGTCACATAGTACTTGGCAGTCTCAAACTTCCACAGAGCGATGTCAATGGTGATACCACGCTCACGCTCCGCCTTCAGTTTGTCCAGCACCCAGGCGTACTTGAAGGAGCCCTTGCCCATCTAGTAACCCGTATGTGGGCAACACAAACACAGCAGAGAGCAATTAAGAAAGCAAACTGTAAATCAATGAAAGGATTTCACATAAAATTACAGCTCTCTATAGTGGTACCTAAAATGTGAATCTTTTTCTGCACAATCTTTTTGATCAGAGAAGAAAATAATAAATTCTCCCAGTTTGATTAAACTACCATAATTTAATCAGACACTTCATGAGGTATGGCAGCTTGATAAGGTCACAGACATACCAACTGCCATCAACCACCCTTTCCTCTACCCAGCTGTTTCTACATAGGTGCTGGGTAGTGGTAAATGCCTCTGACCATTACATTTCTCATGTGCTTCATGATTTCTAATGTAATTTATTGACACTACCTACATGTGCTCCATTAAATTTAATTGTCCAGTTCTCCATTAAATTCAATTGTCAGGTCATGTAAATCCCACTTTAGATGCAAACTGTTTATGTATACAAGTTCTTTAAGCTTCTTTTATTATGTACACTGTTATAACATTAAAATATATATATGTATATATCTGTTGTCCAGTGCTTCATAGTTGTACTCATTCCTCCAAAAACATTTCTATTTTTCATATTACTTATGATGATATCATATACAACAGGCTTTGTGATGTCTAATATGTCAAAGCAGGATTAATTCCAATGCATTTTTGGTTGTTTTTTCTTTTCGGATCTTACTGAAATCACTAATTTGTTAAACCTTCTATTTCATTTAGTTCAGTGTGCCCAGAGTGTCTCACTTTTAATATAGCTAGTATATGGCTCTTCCTAGTGTTTACTGGAAAATTAAGGATATTCTATCATTGTTTCTGTTCTACCATTTACTCATATTCATGAGATAATTTTTTAAAATATGTGAAATCAATTATTTTATTAGGATTCGATGACAATCCACCTTTATACTGCATTCATGCACAATGATAAAAACATAAAATTTTATGAATGATTAAAAAAAACTTATGTGGTTAATTAAAAGAAATGATTCATGATACTCTAGCAATTGGTGATATGCAGTACACAATTTTAACCAGTAGATGGCACATGTCACTAAGCTAAGATCAGTTTCTACCACAATGGCCGTTAACAGAACTTTCTAGCACCATTTTTTTTTCCTTATTGTCACATCTCAAACAGTGTGATTGACTGTTAATTCAAACGTAAGCCCAGGCGTTTTCAAAACCAACCTCAGCGGCTTCCTTCTCAAACTTCTCGATGGTTCTCTTGTCGATGCCGCCGCATTTGTAGATCAGGTGGCCGGTGGTGGTGGACTTGCCAGAGTCGACATGGCCAATGACCACGATGTTGATGTGGATCTTTTCTTTTCCCATTTTGATGTACTGTTAAAAACACAGGGGCTGAAGTAGTTACAATCATGTTTAAATATAGATTCAGCTTTAAATCTGTGGCTTACACAAAGGGCCAATAGACTGGATTCATGGAGTGGTACTAGGTTGTCTCTAATTTTATTCTATAATAAGGCTACGTATTATAGAATAATACGTAATTTTTGTATATCAAGATTGTTTCAGATTTTCCCGCAACTATGCCCAATCAATTTGAACAATTTATTTTGCTGAAAAGTAATTGTCTCATGTCTTTAGTGCGATTCTGTGACAATATAGAAAAGTTAATGCTATGAAAATCTTGTCATTTGTATGCTCGCTCACGACACCGGAAAAGAACTGAGTCACGCGCCACGTGCTCAGTACCGGCGGCCTCCATGTTGCGTCAGGGGCGCAGAGCCGCCATGTTGTCTTCTTCTGTAGGCGCGCACACCGAGCCTGCCACTTTACCAAACGAAACCGCGTTCATGAAGATAAGGACTACCGTGACTTGGGAAAATCTAAATCAGGCGACTCATTTCGCTTCACGTTCACTTTAAACTCAAAATAGCTTGTAGCGAGCTTCTTCGCATAAAAATGACTAATAAAACGTGTTAAAGCTAAATTTGTTACCATACTAAGTACGTGTTTTGTCAAATGTACTCCCAAGTTTAAAATACTGCCAGGCAACTCCTTTAGCTTCACTTTAACCCAAAATAGCTTGTAGCGAGTTTCATTCCATTAAAATGATTCTAATAAAACGTATTAAAGCTAAATTTGTTACCATACCAAGTACATGCTTACCAGTACGTTTTGCCAAATGTACTCCCAAGTTTAAAATGCTTCCTTACAATGTAAAGACCTTAAACCAATGCAGCTGTCAATAGGATTTTCCGTTTGTCTATTCATGCCACTGCAACATACATTTAGTGCTCTATGCTAGTTTTTGTGGAATGTAAGATAAATCTTCACTCACCTGTAGCAAATCAGCTAACAGATGTCCCCTGATTAGACCGAACGGAAAAAAGGACAGAGTGAGAGCTGTCCCGAGTTTTTATACTAACCAAAAGCAGAGGGAGGGGGGGGGAGGGAGTATGCAAGCTCTCAATGCTGTCACACTAAAAATAAGGAGTGGCATTGGCTGGGTAGCATAACCCATAAATGCGATTGGCTCTTAACAGTGCATCATCAGACAGCATGGTCAAAAAGAGCTGCAAGAATGTGACAGGGAAGTTGTGAAGCTGACAGCTGTAGTTTCTCCAACCTGTGATTAAAAAACTACAGCAACTACGCAAGGATCAAAACAGCCTATTTTCAAAGACATTTATTAGTTACCAGCAGCTTTCTTTCCAATTAATTTGTGGCATAATCAAGATGCAGTTCAAAACATTTCCAAACTTTAAACTTAAAGAGGCACCATCTTGTGATTCAGGTAAGTGACAATGCCATGTAGTTCTTTTTCCTGCGAAAACTTTTACGATGGGTTTTTATCAGCATAAGCCAGTCCTTGAGTACAGAACTCTGCCTAAGAGATGGTACAAGGTGAGGAGGGGTGATAGGAGAGGGGTTGGCCCGCTGCTGCCAACACACTGTTTGTTGGATGTCCTTCACAACTATTCATTTCTTCTTTGCAGCCTTCTCTGCAGCCTTTGTTACTTTCCCGCCGCTAACTTCCTTGGGTACGACGGATTTGATGACACCAACAGCCACGGTCTGCCTCATGTCACGCACAGCAAAACGACCTGAGAAAAACAAAAAATAAATTTACATGGAAAAGTCAGTAATTGGCATGTGAGAACTTAAGTGTCAAATGTACCCTCTTTTGTGATTTATAAACATAAAACCAAGATTGGCTCAGCTCACTTACCCAGGGGAGGGTATTCAGAGAAGGACTCCACACACATGGGCTTTGATGGAATCAGCTTAATAATGGCAGCATCTCCAGACTTGACAAACTTGGGGTTGTCCTCAAGCTTCTTGCCGGAACGACGGTCGATCTTCTCAATGAGCTCGCTGAACTTGCAGGCAATGTGAGCAGTGTGGCAGTCCAGCACAGGTGCATAACCCTCATTAATCTGGCCAGGGTGGTTCAGGATGATAACCTGTGGATGCATTTAAAATTAGATTTTCCACACAATACAGTGACATTTCACTGAATAAAATGGAAGCAATCGCATCAAAACACCAACCTGCGCGTTGAAGGTGTCGCACTGCTTTGGTGGGTTGTTCTTGCTGTCACCAGCCACATTTCCACGACGGATCTCCTTGACAGAGACGTTCTTGACGTTGAAGCCGACGTTGTCACCGGGACAAGCCTCTGGCAGACTCTCGTGGTGCATCTCCACAGACTTCACCTCAGTAGTCAAGTTGGCGGGGGCAAAGGTGACAACCATACCAGGCTTCAGGATACCAGTCTCCACACGGCCCACGGGGACAGTTCCAATACCTGACGGCCCAAGAGTTATTTATAAACATGCTACAAAAGAAACACACACACTTAGCAGTAACAGTGCTACTCTCAACTCTTCCTTACCTCCAATTTTGTAGACATCCTGGAGGGGGAGGCGGAGGGGCTTCTCAGTGGGGCGACTGGGGGGCAGAATGGCATCCAGAGCATCAAGCAGTGTGGTTCCAGAGGCATTACCTTCTTTACGCTCAATCTTCCAGCCCTTGAACCAGCTCATCTGCAATGGAAAGGACAGAGAGGAGTGTAGATACAAATATGAGGGGGAAGTATTGTATAATCAATGGTTAGATCGAGTACTATTGATTTAACTACAACATGGAGTAAAAAGCTCCTCACTTTGGTGCTGTTTTTTACTCAGGAATAGAAATTTATAAAAATTGAAATTTATATATGCTGTTTTGGTACTGAAACATTTCAAGTAAAATCTGTGACCCTGAAAAATTTCTCACATTGGTACTGGGCTCCAGCATGTTGTCTCCATGCCATCCGGAGATTGGGACAAAAGCAACAGTGGCAGGGTTGTAGCCGATCTTCTTGATGTAGCTGCTCACTTCCTTGGTGATCTCCTCATAACGGGCCTGACTGTATGGGGGCTCAGTTGAGTCCATCTTGTTGACACCAACGATGAGCTGCTTCACTCCAAGAGTGAAAGCCAACAGGGCGTGCTCACGAGTCTGGCCGTTCTTGGAGATACCAGCCTCAAACTCGCCAACACCAGCAGCAACAATCAGCACAGCGCAGTCAGCCTAACAGAAGGACAACGTGACTTATAATTGCACATTTAAAGCCAGGCACAATGTAACTGCAAACTTATGGTGCACTGTTACAGTAAATTACCTGAGAGGTACCAGTGATCATGTTCTTGATGAAGTCTCTGTGTCCAGGGGCATCAATGATTGTCACATAGTACTTGNCCAGTGATCATGTTCTTGATGAAGTCTCTGTGTCCAGGGGCATCAATGATTGTCACATAGTACTTGGTGGTCTCAAACTTCCACAGAGCGATGTCAATGGTGATACCACGTTCACGCTCAGCCTTCAGTTTGTCCAGCACCCAGGCATACTTGAAGGAGCCCTTGCCCATCTGTGATGTGAAAATTAAGTTTAATCCCACTAATAAGGCTGCTGCAATCAAACCTGTTGCATTAATAAATTTTAATCTGAGATTAAATGTTATATCTTTGTTTCATGTTAAAACCTAAAGTGTATTTGACACTTCACTTCAGAAAGCAATATTATTTGACTTTATCAGGCAATTGATTACTCATGAAGATATCAGCTATTAATTCATAGCAGTTAATAGCAATCAATCTAATCTTACACAATTGCTGATTCCCACCTCATGTTTGACAATAGCCCACAAACACAATCCATAATCTATTAAACACTTTATTTATTGATTATTAAGTCCAGAGCAAATTTCAGACTTTATATAATTATATTACGTTTTAACATAAAGGCACTATATTGCAGAAGGAAGTGCTTCGTCACAATCAGCACCGTCTGATTTAAGCCCCTCCCCGCGTGCGCGCACACGCTGTCTAACCGTGCCGGGCATCAGAGTTCCGTAACGCGCCGATTCCGCCATCTTTGATTCGACAGTAACGAGCTGCAAAATATGACAAAGAATCTCACCTCAGCGGCTTCCTTCTCGAACTTCTCAATGGTTCTCTTGTCGATTCCGCCGCACTTGTAGATCAGGTGGCCGGTAGAGGTGGATTTGCCAGAGTCGACATGGCCAATGACCACGATGTTAATGTGGATCTTTTCCTTTGCCATTGTTGCAGTTTCTGTTAGATAAAAAAAAGGAAAAAATATCCTTTATGTCAGTTATTATCTATATTCATTTATGCTGTGAGAGGTCGCGGAGGGTTTTTTCTGGTGAGCTGGCCTAATCAGTGACAGACGACATAACGTTTCAGTGCAATTAAAATCCCGGGTCCACATACTCGTTTTGTCTAGCCATTTTCAACATAAAAGCCAGCGACAGCGATAAATCATGCTCACATTTTAAACCAGCAGACATTAAAAGAAACGTAAAATCATCTCTATCGTTAATTAACAGCACTTGTATATGGGATTTGAGGCG
The DNA here is from genome assembly GCA_014773175.1 of Lucifuga dentata. Lineage (NCBI taxonomy): Eukaryota > Metazoa > Chordata > Actinopteri > Ophidiiformes > Bythitidae > Lucifuga > Lucifuga dentata. The sequence continues at coordinate 1,959 of VXCM01001167.1, read as the reverse complement.
TTGGCTGTTAGGCCTCAGTCGGCCTCAGGCCAGGCGGGACACGTGTTACTAAGGGCCACGTCGTATAAAGTTACAAAGACTTCCAAATATTCCTAAACTATGTCGTCCTGACTCCCAACACCTGCCACTGAGGAATATGTCCAGTTGTTTCAGGGAGGACGGAGTCAAGAAGGCCCACTGAGCATCGTCTGCCTCAGCTTGAGCCTCCCTTTGTTCAAAATTTCCTCTCTTCCCTGTAAACCAATACATCACATTAAAGCTTCGTTGAGCTCAATAAACACACATGGCGTTAAAGAATTACAGCTAGGAATAACAAATGATAATTAACCAATGGCAGATTCCCTCTAAATAATCCACAGGTTATCTTCTAATGTTACATAATCAAACAAAAAATAAATTTTAGGAAAATACTCATCTAAAAGAATAATTCCCAACAAAGTCTTATTAAAAATCTCGGCTAAACGAAGGTCTTACTTCACCAAATGAAAATGAACTTACCAGATTTTCCGGATTTTCACGGGCTATGCTGCTGCCCCTAGCCAGGTAACAGAAAAAGAAAGACCAGAGCTGGACTTGGAGATTTTATAGTGAAGGGGAGGGGGCTAGACTTCCTGTCTCCCTCCCCTGTCAAACCCCTCACATCGCACACATTCCTTAAAACGTCACCACGTCACCGGATGAACCTACTGAAACATGTATGATGGCTCATGTGAGATTTCGCCTTTTTTTTTTTTTTTTTTTTGCCATGATTTGGCCAGTCTTAGTTAAAAAAGAAAATAAAAAACACCAAATCCACAAAACCCTCCAGAACAGACTGAAGTTTCATTGCCATCTTCAATGGGGATCACCAGATACTGCTTGCTGTAAAATAATATAAGAAACTGAAGAAATAAAATACATAATCTATGGTACAAATTCATTTAGTACCACAGACACAATAAGTAAAAGATATTGTAGAAATAGTGTGGATATTTTTCTTTACTGAACCCAGTTATGGCTTTACCATTGCTAATCTAAATTAACAGATGCTGCATGGTAAAGTTATATATAGAATGAGTAACACAGTATGGGCAAATAATATAATATATTCACACAAATCAATAATCTCTGGGAAAGGAATGAGTTAAGTCTTTCCTTAACTTAAGGCATTCATCCACCATATACCAATGTTGTCAGGATCATCTCATATAATAGCAAAGACATAACTGCACAGATGAAAAAAACACACCTTGTACTTCTTTTATTTCAAGTTTTGATTATTGCTTTTTCATTCGTTTTAGATGAAATACAGAAACACAAAGTGAGACATCTATTATTTAGCCACACACATGCCAATATAGTACAGTTCCATCCCCCACCCCACCCACGTCCCCCTGTGCTCTATCTCCCACTCACGACTCATCAGCCTAACAAGATTATCCAAATCTGAATGAGATTTGCATTCAAACAGTGCTCTGACTGAGACAAATAAAGCCGTACTGTGATCGTCACCTTATCAGCGGGTCATTTACATTCACATCAGATGCAAATGTATGTGTGTGTGTGTGCATGAATACTGTGATGTTCTCTGAACTATATCTTTCAGAGTAAACAGAAACCCTGATTATAATCCAAACAACTCAAAAAACTTGACACTCATATGGTTCTTGTACAGAAAGTTAAGTCTCGTGCTCTGTGGACAATATAATTAATGAGCAATTATACTAATTTTAAAAAGAAAAATTCAGATTAAAAACAGGTGAAATTAAAATAAGATATGGATTGTTTTGTCACTGGGATGCTGGGGGTCAGGAGGTCAGATTCTGTTTCTTCCTCCATCACTGTGGCAAGCTGCCAAGTGTAAAGGCAGCTGGCCTCCTTGAGTGGCCCTAGTAATGCTTTCCAGCATGCACACACACACAAACACACTCACACTCACCATTCACTCTGCCTCCTTCTGTCCAGTTCAGGTAACAGCCA